>JAAVTI010000126.1:0-216167 GCA_011947335.1 Phytophthora constricta | reverse complement strand
CCCAAACAAAATCAAAGGATTTGCTGCTTCCTTTTGCTGCCGATACCGCATGTGAATCCTTGCATGCACTACTAAAGCTGCTTCGATGGGCTCTATCTAGCATGGATGCAAAGGAAAAGCTGGCAAAATCGGAAAGGGGCGCTTCTGACTATTTGAATGGGCAATACCTCACACTGGAAGAGCGAATGGGTCTCGCCCTATCCTGCCTAAGAGTTCTTCAGCTTAACCTGAAGAAAGCGATGGATGTTTCTAGCCTACCATCTCGAAGTATTAGTTCGGATCGTTCTTGTTCGTCGTTGGATCTGCTGCGCGCTGACTTATTTAATGACATTCACGAGTTGCTTGATAGCTTAGCTGGTCTTATGGGAGAAGACTTTGCGAGTCGTTTCTACGGTGGAAATCGTTGTTACAGCGACAACAAGACGTTATCGGCTCTCGGTATCTCTATCAGCGAAGAAGCTGCGTGTGCACTAAAGGTAAGAATTAGCAAGACCGTGGTGGTAGCCAATGTAATTTGACTGAGTGCATTTTTTTCTGGTTGGTAGATGGGGTTCGCTAAATTTTACCCCACAGCACTGTCACGATGCAGCCTGTTGTGGGAGATATCAAGTGAATGCGAAGTCGATGTCCCATCAATGCGGACGGTTATTCTCTCGGACCAGCTTTGTAAGGTTGGTACATACACCTTCAGTTCTTAGTCATTTCTCTGAATTCTTATAAATTCCGTGCGTCATGTCCAGGACGCGATCATGTCTGACGTATTCAGGAACTTGTATTCACACGGCTCATCGCATCTAACCAACGAAATGTCCAGTGATACTAGCAATGAAGTCAACGCTGGACATGATATCCAAACAATGAAGACACTGCTGCTTGCGTTACTGAAACGAAACAGTGCAGAGGCTATCAGCCACCTTGACGACGACGCGTTTGTGGACTTCACACACGAACCTGATTGCTTTCTCCGACTCCTACATGCTCTCCAGACTCACTACTTTAGTATGGTACATCGATTTGTTTTCCAGCGTTATCGAGCAAGCAAAATGGGTGATCTCGAAGTATTGTCAGGCTCATCTATTGAGTTCCCTCAAATTCTGGACGCTTCTCGATTATTTAGAATGTCTACTTGTGGAAGCATTGTTGGTGCTTAAAAAGCTTCACAAAGGAAGTCGACAGCACGAAGAAATTATTACATGGCGTTTGAACGGAAGCTTCTTTCACAGACTGCTGCCCAGTGCGGTGGAGTGCATCTCAACTTTGCTTATACCAGCCGTTATTCCGGACAAGAGTGGTTCAGATGCTGTAAGATATGCTGACGATAAAATGCTACTTGTGGAGCGCATACTGCCAAGCCTTCACGCGATGCTAAAAATGCTGGATGAAGTGAGCTGGAAAATGCACAGTGCGGGTGACAGTGGAAACCAGGCTCACTATGACAGCACTATGAACACCTTGCACCAGCAAGACTTACACCGTGACGATCAACTTCAGAACTGGTTTGTCGAACTTGGAGATGCGTGCGCAATTCTCTGCGGAAAATTGAGCTGTGAACTCCTCTACCCATCGAGGGCATTCCACATGTTAGCGCAAAATGATAGGGAGCAAGGTGCGTATTTCGCTTTGGTTGTATCAGAGGGGCGGCTGCTTTCCCAGGTATCTGAACATGATGCGCTCATTTCGAAGCCGATGCGAACAATCCTAGAATGGGAACGTTTGGGCGTATTTGAAGTAGAAGATGAGTTTGTCGGCTGCGAAATGGTGGTGACACAATTTGGATCGACTGACGTACTACCCGCAAGTCCCTTTGAAAGCCAGCATTTCCTTGCCCAACTTATTGAAGCTGACTACCCAAAGAGGCCAAAATCTTTTTGGCGTTGGGTAGCTGCAAACCTCTCCTTTCCGGTGGACTCTCACGATAATACATATACGTCTGAGGTGGAACGGCTGCTGACGATAGTCGCGAGTGTGGCATCGTGGCACCTTGGTCTGACCGAAGAATTCCGACTCTGTAATGAACTTTACAGCAATTCATCAGATGAATCTCTAGCAACTGGAACATATGATACAGTACATACTGGAAGGATATGGTCATGCTTTTCAACATTGCTTAACGTCACGAAAAGTGCAGCAAAACTCCACCATGACATTGATCGAAACGCAATTAAAAATGCGATTGCAACGTCTTTATTGTTGTTAAAACTCCAACCCAATCCAGATTTGATGCCTTATCTGTTACAAGAGCGTGCAAAGTCAAAGGATATTGGAAAACTCTGGACATGCACCAATGACTTTGTCATTGATATATTCCAATTTCTATGCCAACCTGTGGATTTGACTAAGCTTCAACGCACTCTAAACGCTAAGGAAGTGGATATTGCACTTTCGAGGACTGGCATTTGCATTTTGCATGACCTTCTCCGTAAGTTGACTACGTCATCTGTCAAAAGTTATTTGCTAGATGAATTCGTTTCTGTCATATGCACAAGTTATTCTGCAAGCCCGACGGCATCCGCGCTAAAACAAAGGATTGGGTTGGGTCAACAAGACTGGAAACGTTTAAAAAGACCGTAGAAAACCTCTACGTGCGGTTAGCACGGATAATCTCTGGTGATGATGCCTCGTTTGAGCTGAAGAAACGAGCGCTGATAGCGTGGACAGTTCCACTCAGCACTGATCAGAAGAGAAATTCTAACGTGGTGGGGTTAATTGCAAAATCTGGTATTATGAGCACCCTGGTCGACTTAGTTCTTGACGAAGCAAATATTCTCGATACACACAGTGAAATCAATTCGTGTATTCGGCTCAGAACAAAGAAGGATTCTGTCAGTGACACCAGAATGCCTACGAAATTAGCCCCGGTCAAAACTCTACTTTTCTCTCAGACACCTTGTCAGACAATTAGCTTCTTAGCTTGGGAAGCCTTTAGCGCCATCTCAATGCAACTTGGCAATTCGGAAATATTTGCAAAGCATCGGCTGACACTGTTTTTACGTGACGGTGGATTAAGCCTTCACGACAAAGAACCCTTGACACCTCGGAACTTGTCAATGTCTCCAAGGAGACGACTGACTTTACCCAAGAAAACTATCATTTTAACCATCGATGAAATCATCGATCAAATGATGGACGGTTTGTTCTTGACGCTGAAAAAGCGGATAACTATTTAGATTCTCTTTCTTCTTCAACTCAGAAACTCTCGTCACTGCTAATACCCTCAGCATCGTTACCTATGGATAACGTGGTAACCCCACAGCTGCATAATTGCTCACGAGCTTTCCTCCTTGGGTGTCCTGTACATTTTTCTCAGTCAAGCGCGTGTGAGATTGGGAGGGCTAAATCACAGTTTGTCAACGATAGTTTGGAAGGCGCTACAGGTCTTACGTTGTCGTTTTGGTTATTTGCAGAACAAACTGGCACGGTGGAAGGCAATGACACACCAAGTGGTAAATCCATTAAACCCGTCAATCGACTGAATTCACCTTCGACGAGACTTCTGGCATTTGGTTCCGGGAAAGGTGCCAATTCGACGACCGAGTCCGTGTCCAGTGGAAAGATTTCTCGCTCATTGTATTTATCCACGATGCTGATCTTGAATATGGGTCGCTTGACGTTTTAGTGCGCTGTGCAGAGAATGAGGGCGAAAGCTGGCATACAGCTTTTCTCGGCCAGAGATTTCCAAGAGAGAAATGGATCCACGTTGCAGTAGTGTTTGACAGCGAAGCACCAGATCATTCCAGCGTATTTGTTGACGGAAAATTCTCTAAGCTGAGCAATAATCAGCCGCTGCCAAATGAGGGCCTGACCATATCCTCAGAAATTCTAAAAATGCTGCTTCCTGGACGCAACTTACTGTTGGTGGCAACCTTGACGTAGGTGCCTTAACAAAGAGCATTCGCAGTGACGAAGTGCAAAATGATAGTACTACCAATATGGAATTGTCGATGTTGTCTTCTGAGCAGTGCCTTAACAGTTTCAGCGGAATCTTGGATGATGTTGTCATTTTCCGAGGTGCACTCTCGAAAGAATCAATTGCCCAAATTCGAGGTGGAGGCACCAATTTCTTTCGATTAAAGCAGCTCCACATCGCAGAAAATCACTGTACTAATGTGCTGTGGCTACTCTGTCAGTTAGTTGGCGATGAAAATTCCGATCAGTCCCCACTTACACGTGCCACCTCTTTCGACCGTTGGATTGCTTTATTTACACGGATGCTGATGAATACCTGCGGAAATGCATGCCTTAGCCAGATATATCTATGCTATCTCCTTCAGCGCGTATTGCCTCAAGCTCCTCTCCTCCCGGAATTAAACATGCAGACTCTTGCCCAAAGCCTGTTCAGTGCCCATGCAACTAACCCAATGACCAATCGTTGGAATCGTGTGGAAGACCTTATCGACATGTTTAACTCACGAACGAGCTGTGGAGAGCAGCACACATTATCTAGTAGCGCCTGGAAGCTAAATGAAGCGTTATGGCGCTTGTTGCAACAGCATGGTATGATGGGAAGACGATTCACAGGCGGAGACGTTTTCAATAGTACTGATCCAGCTAACGAAACGAGTCCGCTTAAGCTGACGTCAAAAGCGAAGATGTCGCTCAAATTTGCTACTTCTGTTCAGATGCTTCAGAAGCTTTGCGCTACATTATCTTGGGCTAGTCAAATGCATCAGTTTATTGCAAGCACCACCAATACCTTTCGGTCACTTCCAGAGTTGGAGCAGCTTATTCAAAACGAGAGCGACAATCGAAGACTTTCAGATTTGTCTGCCGTCGTAAGCACAATCGCTGGATACTCAGAGGATGTTCTAAATGATTATCGTGCTTTTTCACACGATCGAGCACTATTACCCTCAGTTGTTCAGGCGTGTAATGCCCCTTTCAGCTCCGTATATCGCATCAATGAGATGAGTTTAAACCAAGCTAAGAGCATACAAGCACTCATTATCGGCATGCTGAAAGAAGATATGCGAATGGCGACGTGTCTTTCGGCCAGAAACGATTTACTGATCAAATTTCAAAATGACGTTGCAGCAATTAACGCTATCGATAAAACAATTGGCACTGTACTGCACTTACGATCACGCAGTCTTCGTTTTCTAATGACTGTATTGGTGCGCGAGCAGCAATCGACAAAGATGGACAAGACGTGGCATCACTTTGCAATGGAAAATCAAGTCTTGATTGACGATTTGCTTTGTGTGGCTGCCTCATACACCAAGGACCACATCATCTCGGTGTTAGGACCTGACGCAAAAACTGCACTGAAGCTTAGACGGCTTCGGATTTTCATCAAAGAGGTGCTGCGTGGACGCAAAAATCGACTTAGTCCAGGAACTAAGGTATCCCTGCTGGATTTGGAAAGGTTGCAGTGGTGGCTGTGGGAAGAATCGATGGTTCCACATTCTACTGATAAGATGACCCCGTGGTGGCAGCAAAATACCGAGACTAGCGGAAAATTAATACTCGAGGTAGTTGGCGGCGATGTTGAGCTTCTTGACCTGAAGGTTAAAGCGCTTGAACATTTTCCCACTGTGAGGCTGTCGCAAGCCAATATTTGTGCAAACAGCGGGCTGTGGTACTATGAAGTTGTTGTCCTGACGGATGGTCTAATGCAGATTGGCTATGTGGACGGGAACTTCACTGCTGACCCTCTTCAGGGTCAAGGAGTAGGCGATCATACCAACAGCTGGGCATTTGATGGTTTTCGGTGCAAGAAGTGGAATGTAAATTCTTACGACTATGGTGTACACTGGCGAGCAGATGATGTTGTTGGGGTTCTGCTTGATACTGATCGCATGGAGATTAGCTACTTTCTCAATGGGAAATTTTGGGGGTCGCATTTTCAGGGGTACCGATCACCGCAAGCTCAAAAATGTGTCCTGCGGCGTCCTTAAATGTCCATCAGTCTGCGCATTTTAATTTCGGTGCCGCTCCAGTCGTATCAACGAACGAAGATGAGAGCCAACCAGTCATGGGTGGAGATTTTCAACACCTCCCCATTCTTGACAACGACGAAGACCAAACTCGCTTGCGTCCTGTCATGTATGCTCTCGAAAATCGCCGGACAACATCCGCAGGTGCTTCGACCAAAACACCGACCGACGAAGTCGCGAAGATTAACGACCCCTTAGGCGATTGGGACGGCAGTAGCAGTGACAGTGATACAACAGAAGATGGCGAAATCGCGCTTGAAAGTCCAGAAAACCAGCTTGGTATTGGACGATCTCTTACAATAAGCTCTCGAGATGGTGGTGAGACGCGCACCGGTGACCAAACCGATGGAAGCAATGCCCAGCGTCGCCGTGATTTGGTCGAAGGGCTAACCGGTCTTGGATTCCCGTTGGAATGGGCCACACGGTGCGCTAGCGAAACCCGTTTACCTATGGATGAAACTGGTGCCGTGACGTGGATTTTGGAGCAAATGGAGAAGGTTGGGATCGATGGAGCTACAATACCTCCTGGATATATCCCCAATGACGAGGGAAACGATGGAATTGATGGCCCCGGCCAATTGACTGCCCCATTATCTATGCGGATGCCGTTGCCAGATCTAGCAATTATCCAGTCTGTCGATGATGGTAGTTTTGAATCGAGTGCTTTTACTGGAGGTGGTCTTGTGAGCTCCTCAGAAAATAATGGCGGCAGTGATAGCGGTTTAACCCTATCGTTAAGGGAAGCGCGTGAAAAGTTGATAAATTTCTCCATGCCAAATGACACCGCAGCTGCGAAACTAGATAATGTGCCTCGGGCGGAAAATGTGTTTCTTGAAGCTGAAAAAGATAATCCGCAAAATGATGATACATCGCAAGAAGCTTTTCCCCGGATGTTTACAAGAAGCAAAGATTTGACCTGTTGACTGAAACGCTGCTCTCGGACGAGTTGGCAACGGCTACAGAATCCACGCCGGAAATCGATATAATTGACAAGAAGCGCGACGTAGATGACTTAATTCCTTTGCGCATTTCAGTGGATGCCAGCATATTTGTGGCATATGCACGCCACGCTTTTGTCTCACTTCTTCTCCTAGCTTCATATGAAGAGGAGCAAGAAGCAGTCTACAAATTGGTCCAGACATTACTCAATGACGATTCTTCCGCTCGCTTTTATCGATTCTTGCGACTAGCGCTCGGTCTTGACACGATGGATGTGGTGTTTGAATTTGGTTCTACAACGGATATATTTTCGTCAGAGCGATCTGTTCAACTGCAGCAAGCTCTTATCTCTCTACTGCAGTTTGAGGTTGAGCATGCCGACCTGGTAGATCCTGGCAAATCAACTTCTACTTTATCCAGTTGCTTCCCATTTTTGTATCTCTCTGCGAGGAGATGATGCTCCGATGTGATCGAGCCGTGGCTTTGAAAAGCACGAAACAAGACAACAGAAGCGCAATGGAGTCCTTAACAATGCAGTCAGCAGCTGTGTGGTTTGCTTGGGTGTCTGAATTGGTGCTGCGTTTTCTAGAGTCCAGAGTGAGGGGTGATGCTGGTCCGCAAGCATCCTTAGACGACGTGTTGCTTCCGAATGATGCAGAAGCAACACGTCGTCTAAGGATGCTTGCTAACGTGACAGTATCTCCATTTCACAGCACCTCATACCTAGAAAAGCTAATTTTGATTGCGTCTGGGACGCTAGTTCCATGGAAATATGTGGCGTTTAGATTGATCTCCCGAGTGTTGTTCGTTGTTCGAAGCTGTGAGCATAACCGATGTCCATTGCTTTCGATATCGGCTGATAAAGATATTGATGAGAGTGGTAGTAATTCCGCGACCTCATCATTATCGGCGTTTTTCGTCGCAGCCCAACTGGCCAATTTGGCGGAACTGTTTACACTCCGCCACCGACGTGAAATGTACAACCGAGTCTTCTTCTCGGATCTTACAAGCGCGCTGTTTTCCCTTCTGGTCCGATCCTCCGAATTGTTAAATGTAGATAGAATTCCAAGACGTGAGAAGGGTCAAGCAAAACTTCATGTGAATACCTTTTCGTCAAACCAAGCTTCAATATCGTGGGATCATTCCTGCACCGCTGACTCTACCGTAACTTTGACAACAGATTTTTCCAATACCACGGCCGAAGGTGGAGGTAATGGCTCTACTGAATCAAAGTCCGAGGGCGAATCCACGATTGTTGTCCTTGAGGTCAAAAGACACGGGCAAAACTTTGGTATGGTTTCAAGTGGGAACGACGTAATCTTAACAAAAGTGCTGCCCTCGAAAGGAACATATACCGTCCGTAATTTGCTTCCAGATACACAGTACCTCCTGCGCCTTGTGTCCTTGAGTGATGATACGTGTGACATCTCTAACGCTTCCAGCGTGATCGACGTGTTAAGAAATTCATCAGTGAATGTCGTCACAGGGTTGGTCCTGCAAACGCTGCCTGAACCGGTATTTGAGCTGGACAAAGAAAGCATGGGCAAGAACTTAGTGACTTGCGATCAAAAGCTGTCAGCTAAGAACACTGTCAACAAAAATGGCACTCGGTACGTGCTTCAGTGGCATTTGAAGAGGGAGTTCATCAGTGGCAGGTTCGACTAGACACGTGCGTCTCAAAAACATTTTTATTGGAGTGTGCACTGCAGAAGCCAGTATGGAAAACTACATAGGTAGTGATGGTTACGGCTACGGCTTTCTCGCCAATAAAGCTGTATGGCACAACAAGGCAAAAATGAATTCATATGGCGAGATTTTTAAGCAGGGTGATGTTATCGACGTCATTTTGGACTGCAACGCCAAAACACTTGCCTTCAGTCGTAATGGTGAATATCTTGGAATTGCAGCCTCAAAACTACGAGCCGGAGGGAGTCGAAGCAACTCGTCCATCCCCTACAGCAACGTCAGTGGTGAAAGCAATTGCAAATGGTATCCTGCTTTCTCGATGTACAACAAAGACGACAAGTTAACATTGGTACCCCCACCTGTTGCATCCATGTTCCAAGCTGGGCGTCCGCAAAATGCATCGACGCTTGAGTTGATTGGGGCTATGCAGGATGTCTTGGCTTATCAAAAGCACCTTCATAACTCGGGGGAAACAGATACGAATCAGCAAGTTGCACAGTTATTTGAGAAAGCTTTTAGCGAATTCAAGTGCTGGAAACGAGGAGAAATGTCATTCCGCGAAACTTCACTTGGGCAGGTAATTGGGATTGACACAAGTATATCGGCAACGGATAAGTATGGGCTGGCAGCAGAAGACTCTGTGTTTACGTCAAAGGGCCAATGCATTGTGATCGGCGAATATCGTCACAAATTGTGGTATGAAGTTGATGAAGTGGGTAGTTCATCTCTGTACGGTGCAACCAACCCACAAATATCGTCTTGGAATTTAAGCGCTTGCCGCGAGATGCTGGCTTCGCCTGACGAATACCCTGTTCATCGTCACCATAAGTACAAGCTTGAGACGGATGAAACCATGTTTGCAGCTACAGAAGCAGAATTCAAGGGCTCTATTGATTCTGTCAGCTCTGATAGGAGCCAGGCTGACGCTTTGAGTGTGTCTTCGCAGATATTTGCAGATGCCCAAAGGCAATGGGGCGACAGCAGCGTTGCCATTGCTGAAATGGACACAAAGCTAATGGCTGGCCTCGACGCCGTTGCAACATCGCAAGCACTGGCCAGCCCAGTGTTTCTTTCATTTTCGGATATCTCGACGGCTTTGCTGCTAGATCACTTTCCTTTGACGGAGAAACGGGACGGAGATGTTCCCACAGAGTTTGATTCACTGTACACACTTGCTCGAATTGGACTGTTGTTATACGTGAATCGATGCTTATACAATGTCATACGCCTCGCGATGCCTAGAAATGTGTTCGCTTCGTCAATAGAAGCGTACACTGGAAACAAATCCACCGCTAAACAACAGGGATCAGGAGCTACAAGCAAGGGGACGCCCAGTACAAGTGACTGCCACCAAATCACTTCCGTCGCTGCGTTACTAAACTCGCCGTGCTGGACACTCGAAGATCCATCAACATTCACAAGAATATCTGACTTAGCAGCGCGTCTTTTGTTTTCATCGCAGAAGGAACGCATTATTGATGAAGCGCTGCTCAAAACCAGAACAACGAGTCGATCTGTTACTAGTCTTCAAGAGACTTTCGATCGTGAAGATGGCGAAGAAGACAATGATATGCCCACCATCAAGGTTTGCTACCCTCTAGCTCCTGCGACTCCGTTCTGGGAGGTTAATCCAAAAGAAGCAAACAAGCGCTGCTTCCGGCTTCCAGCATCCACTAAAACATCGATATTTGTGCAGTTGGCGAAGCAGTTGTCGGCGCAAGATTCTCGAGAGTGGAGGCGTGAATCCTTACAGCCATTCGAAACGATTCCAATCTCACTGGCGTTCCAAGTTGTCGTCGAAAAAGTTGAAATAGCGTCATGTGAAGGATCAACTAGCGGCCTTGAAGCTGAGAAAGGCGGCGAACTGCAACAGGAGGAGGAAGATGAAGAGCAGCAGCTACAACAACCGTCGTCAAAGCAAACCGCTCAGTACTTGCAGCTTTTCGAAAGCGCTGTACGGGAAATTCAGTCACCACGCTTCCCACTCTTCACGCCGGTCGAAAACTGTGCTGACAGGTCCGATGTCGAATCCTCTAAAGCTATTCAGCTTGACATCAACACCGAACTGTTTTCGCCTGAAGCGTTAGTGCACTTGCGGGTACGCCGGTCAACGTTACTTCTCTGGTTCTATTGCTTCGGACAGCTACTCGGAATCGGTTGGCGTAGCAAACTCATTTTGCCGCTGCAGTTCCTGTCTTCATATTTCTGGGAAGAACTTGCAAGTCCTGCTGCACTGCTGGGGAATGATAGTCGTGATCGAGATCGCTCCAGGATTCGAGCAACTGCTATCGGTGCCATCCGTGATGGCTTGTTTTCAATTATCCCGAGTCGATGTGTTGATCTTTTAAGTGGAAGTAAGCCTGGGTTGAGAGAACGTCTGTCGGATCTTGATCTAGGCTACGTCGTCAGACTTGAGCGCCACGCCGTTTACCTGGTTCCTCGTGAAAATCATCACGACTTGTTCTGGAAGGTGCTAAACGCTTTTTCATCAGTTGAGCGGCGTATGCTGGAGCAGTTCGTCAATTCAGAACGACGCAGTGGTTCAAGGCTTGAGTTACAAGTAGAATCGATCGACGAGTCTCCGACCTTTGTGCTGGAAATCGCCGAAGCCTTAGCAGACGGTCGAGACCATCCCGATTCATGCTACCCTGTCGTCGTTTCGGTTAGTCCTCATTCGAGTCGCCTTCACTTACCGGCGTACTCGACGGCACAGACGCTTCGGCACAAGCTTCTCCTCGCAATGGCAAACATCCCGTTCATGTAATGTCCAATATATATTCGTTCTTTCGAACTAAATAGGTGAATGTTACAGCAGCGAACTCTAATGAACTCCACTAGACGCCTAAATCCCGTCGTTCAAACGAGTCGAATTCTTTCCATGAGTTAGGAAGCTGGCACAATGATGATCATCCGTTGAAATGATGGCCGAACTAGAAGGATTGCCGGACAACGATAACGGGCAAATGTTGGCCGGCACTGTGTCTAAACCACTCTATCCGGAGAAGTCTCCCCGTTTGCGCGGTAACGTGCCTCTAGCACCGTCGGGTTGTCTACAGGGTCTTCGTCATCCACAGACAGAGCACGTGAGCGTTTGCTGGGACGGGTTAGCACCCAACCATTACGCCTGTCCTCGTAAATGAGGAACAGAGCAAGCAGCAGTACAAGCACTGCCATGCCTAACAGCATGAGCATATCAGCACGGTAGCTGCCAGTCGTATCACGCAGATAACCCACAAGTAGGTTGCCGAACGTAGCGCCGATGGCGTCAGTGATCTCTATGATGCCGAACGCCGTTCCAAAGCTCTTGCGGCTCACCGAGTTGGGGATAGCAGCCATCAAGATCGTAGGCGTGAATGACAAGCAGATGGAGATCATCACCATGGACACCAACGGGTTCACATCCGTGAAGAGCATGAACACGTAGGCCAGAACTGATAAGATAGCCGAAATGATAATCAGGAACACGCGTCCGCCGAACTGGTCGATGGCGAGGCCGATGAAAGGAGCAAACACCACGAATAGGTGCGAGACGCTGCTCACTACGCCAGCCTTGACAACAGAGTAGTCGTACCGCTGGAACAGGTAACTGGCACTGACGTTCTGGAAGAGGTGGAACACGTTCACAAAGTTCACGTGCAGCATGGCAATGATCCAGAACATGCGTGAGAAGTCATGCACGTTCTCGCACCTAATCTGCTTAGCATGAGCATGGGTCTTGCGCCAGTGGTGTTTGCGGCGCTTCTTGTCGGCGTAGTCCTTGAGCCAATGGAGTTCCGAGTCCAGCTCTTCCTCACTGATAACACGGCTCTTGACAATACTCTTCAGTCGCAACGTGTAGTGGCACACCATCGTGCCAACAAATGCCGAGGCAACGCAGATAAACACACCATACCACAGCGCCTGCACATAACCTCCAAAGTGCAGCGCGATCGGCGCCACTGTAGCCTTTGCAAGCATCTTGGAGACATTCGTCATAGCGACACTCACACCCATCGCAAACGTTAGCTCTCTGTTGCGGAACCACGACGCAATGAACACGCGCGCTCCGACCACAACGCTGCCCTCTCCGACACCGAAGAAGACGCGGCCAAACAACGCCAGCCAGTACAGCTTAAACTGCATCCCCAGCGCGAAGATGGCCTGGCCCACGCAGATCCAGATGAGGAAGAAGCGGATGCTGCGGTGGCCGCTCTTGTCCAGCAGCCGTCCGCCCAGCAGCGGCAAGAACATGCTAGGCACCGACACGGCCGACAGCAGCGCGCCGTACATGGTGTTGGTGATGGGAAAGCTCTCGTCGTCCAGCATAAGCTGCTCCAGCGACGACATGCTATTCTGCACATGACACAATCAGCATTTAAAAAGTAAGTTATCTAGTTTTTACCGACAAAATTAGCTGCTGCAATGACAAAGACGCACCTTGACGAAGTGGCCGCCGAACGGGATGCAGCTCATGAGGATCAGCAGGTAGAAGCGGTGCGGCGGCGACGTGGTGTGCCAGAACTGCCAGGACGGGGCCGCGCGCAGCGGCGAGCGCGGCGCCGGCAGTTCGTCTGAGCTGGACTGGCGGCGCAGGTCCGCCACTAGCGGCGTGAGCTCCGTGGAGGAGCCCGAGAGCTTGACTTGGGCGCCATGGCAGCGAGGCCAGTCAATCAGTCAGAGCGAACGGATGCGGAGGAGTGACGCCGACACTGCCCTGCTTTGTGGTAAAAGCGCAAGTGGGAGAGACCGACGCTTGGGCGCTGGTGCGTGTTGCGCGAAGGTCGCGCAATCGAGCGGTACTGTGCCTGCTTGCGAAATGGCAAATGACGCAGTGTGTGAATGGCTCTTGCGAAATGCGGACGAAGAGGGATAGACGCCGTGGTCTGCTGGAGGTCCAGAACCAGTATGCAAGCAGGCTAATTGTTAGCGTGTTCACTGCGATCCGAGACCGGGCCGAGCCGGCGGTTGCCGAAGGCGACAGTTCAATCCTCAGAAAAAGAAGGCTGCAGCTCGACTGGCTGGCGCCACGCGCACAGGATATACCTTTCGGCGACGACCGACGAGGATCTGCGGCCGTCGATGCGAGTTGGTCAAGCGCAGCTCTTGGTAAAAAAATGTCTTCCGAGCGCGTGCCGGTAGTGGCTCTGTATGCAAATGTGGAGGAGGTCGAAATCCTGCGATGTATGGGTGGTCAGACGCCGATGATCACTTTGTAATCGAAATGCAGTTTGGGAGAGGTGGTCCGGCTTTGGCCTGAAAGTATGTGTTGCGCCAAGAGGCGCGTGGATCCGACCAATCAAGGGTCGCAGCCGTTACGCGGCGCGTTTCGAGCCGTGCATAGCCAGTCAACGTACGTCAACCAGGTCCAGGAGCGCATTCCGTTGGTGGCGCAAAAGTGACAAGCCGAGCAAGGCGAGCAAGTCCTTTGCTCTTGCTGGCCGAATGTCGCCGACGGCACGCGCGCAGTTGAAGATGCCGCAAATCCCCACTGCAACCTGTCGGGCGATTAAAACGTTAATTGCCTCGCCGTCGGCTCTGCCGCCGTTGTGACGCGGCTCCGTGCTGGTCCGAGGCGTCATTGCTACAGCAGGTATGGCACCGGGTCTTCAAGGGCTTTCGTCCCCAATGGACTTGCTTTTCAGTGAATGCATCGCCGTCCGCTTAGTTGTCGTGTCAAACCTGCTTTAAGCAGCCAGTTGCGCATGCGCATGTTGACAGCAGTGGGCAGCGCACATGTACAGTGCTTTTCGTTCGCTGCGGACCACAATGTCCTCGAAACAACGCCACTTCACGTTGACGCCCTATCTATTTACCCTTGAAGTCGGTTGACTCGCATTCGGATTCGCTTTCAGATGGGCAAACGGGGCTATCGTGCACCGCACGCCGAGCGCGTGCCAGCGTCCACTCAGCGTCCCCAATCTTGCCGGCCCGCTCGCTTGACTGGCGGGCCGAGCCCGGGAGACAGTCAACAACTTCTGCCAGCTTGACTGGCTGCGCATGCTCGCTGAGCAACTTGGTGGGACGTGATTGACGACCTGATCTGGCCAGACTCTGCGGCAACACACTGCCGGTTTTGAGCTGGCTCCGCAGCTATTTTGGCAAAAACAACACGTCACGAGGGACACGAGCGAGGGATGACTCCGTTGCGGTGTCACCTGGGCCACACGCCCCGTGGACACGTGCATCGACCGAATCATAGCACGCGGACCCTGCTGCGTATCTACTCCATGGTCGAACAGAGCAATCAGAGTGGCCAAAGTGCGTTCGTATACATGAAGGCAAAGCCCTTCCAACAAAGCACCGTACACTGTACCCAACACCGGTCGCTTCTCGCTCCGCTAGGGTGAGCCATTACAGTGCAATTTGCACCGTATCTCCATCATCTTGGCCAAGGTCCTAGATTCTAGGATCATTGCAGAGAAGGAGCTTCGTTAGCATGGGATAACGTGTCAAGTTGAAGCGATCTTGGCGTGCGCTGATTCGTCCAAAATGCCTGTCTTGACGCGACACATGCTGTGGTGTTCACTCGTAGCTGAATAGTCTTCTAGAGCACTAGTTTGTGTGTATTGGGTTGGGTGACTATCAATCAGCCGTGTCTCTAGGACTGTGCTTGCTGAGCGTGATCTTTGCTGTAGCAATTGTTCAAATACCTAGACGGGTTCTCCGAGGATGTAAACGTGGTGAATCAATGATTCGTCAAAACCTGCCTCTTTTTCAGCCAATCAACCGTACTGAGACCACAATGAGTTAATTCCACCCAAAAGTCGATTCCGCACCCGCCAGTTGAAGATGACGGACAGGCTGGCGGAGCGGCTCAAGGAGCTGGCGGCGTTCCTGGAGCACCAGCACGCGGTGGAGAGCGTGGAGGAGACGGTGGGCCACTTGCAGACGGAGATCCAGGACACCATGGCCCGCTCTCGCGCCAGCGCGCAGCAGTGCACCATCCTGCTGTTCCAGAGCGACGACCCGCCCAGTCTGCTGCGGTTCCTGGACGCCAGTGCGGACTTTAGCGAGAGCTCGCGCAAGAGAGAGGTGTCTCACGCCAGGATCAGTGTGCTGGGGCTGCTGGCGGACTTCCTGGAGGCCTACGGAGACCACCGCGCGCTGACGAAGCAGCACGTGGTCGCGCTGTATCAAACCTGCCAAGGGATCGCGCGTGCGGACCCGTTTAATAAAGTCAAGGCCCAGGCGCTGGCAGTACGTGGGTGCAGGGCTGCGTGTTGGGGTGAGAGGGGGATACTGAGAATGTGATGACGGGCAGGTGGTGATCAACGTGCTCAAGGTTGGGTGTACACAAGTGACGAACGAAGAGATTGGACCCAGAGAGTATGTGGACAAGCTGTTTTACGACGTCAAGTTCTCGAAGGCTACGCAGACAGCGAAGGTGTGTGAGAGAGGTGATTCGGATGATTATCCGGTTGTGAGGTGTTGACAGAGCTTGATGCGTTTCGTACGTAGGGGCAAATGTTGGAGGTTATTGGCTACTTGGCTCAGAAGTTCCCCGCGGACGTGACAGACTCGGTGCTGCCTCTTCTCGACTGGATTGAAGATGCCCTTGAGAAGCAGTTTGCAAGTAACTCGCCAGAGATGCTGCTGGTGAATGGACTCTTGTTTGCTCTTGCCCGACTGCTGGAATGCGATCCTGAGCGGTACAAACGCGACGAAAGTATGCGGAAGAAGGTTTACTCGTACGTATAAAGGAAGATACTATATCGTGGAGTGCGTTAATATGATGAGGACGTTGGCTTACGTGTTACTGTGACTGCTATGCTAGGTATTTGTTCACTGTATTTGCAACAACAGTCAGTGGTAACCTCTCACGGTATCAGGTCACCAAATCAGCAGAAATATTTCTTGCACAGCACGCGAGCATGTTTCAGCACGAAATAGGGCCAAGTGGACACGTTTGGTTTTCATATATGAAGTTTTGCTGCTCAAGCCGAACCAAAACGGTAACGTTTCCGCACTCAAAAACTTATCCGTTGAAGGTTTGACACGTTATCGATCTGATTGTGGTTTTATATTTCTTGTGTTTCAGGTTAAAGAACACGCTTACAAGTGCTCAAGCGCGACATTCAAATCTTTGAACGCTTATTTTCTCAGTGAGAAAGATGACACGCGCAAGAAATGCTTGAATAGGATTCTGAAAGAAGTCCTCCCGGTCGTAAGTGACGTGTCGGCCGACACGGATGTCGTGAGTTTCGCACTCCAGTGCCTAGGGTGTCTCGCTGGCTCGATTTCTATATATCTCGGGGCCAAAAGTTTTAGTAAGATTGAAGCGAAGCTGAAGTTATTTGGTGAAAACTTGTTGGCAATGGATGCCAAGTCTGCAGCTTCGAGGTGGTCTTTGTTCTCACAGTTCCTACAGTGTATCGAGAACTTTGTGCGAGAGGTACGCTTGTGTAAACATCTGATCTGGAAGACTTCAGTCATCATATTGACATTTGTGGTGGCCATGATGATATAGGATCCGAGCGACTCGCTCGACGATGGCTACATCAATTTTCTGGGAGATCTGTTGTGTCATTTAATGACAGTGTACCCCCATTGCCTCTGGAAGTCAAAGTTGGTGGTGTACAAGTCCGTCGTCTTGCTATTCGATGCACTATCAAAACGAGCTGTGGTAGAGCCGCTAATTGGTCGTTTTATCCACCACACACTGTTGCTGAGTATTTCGAACGTTACGGGTCCAGATCAAGAGGTAGGAATCCTCCTCAGTCGAATTACAATGGTTGGTTTTTCGTTGAACTTACTTTTTTCATAGATTATCATTTACCACCCGGAAACAGGAGAGCTGGAGACGAAGCTTTTGTATGACTTCGAAGAGTTTTGGCTAGCCCTGCTCTGTCGTGCAAATTACATTGCGGAGTTGGCTCAGAATACAAGACGAAAGACCCAAAATGGCAGTGACGATGTAGACATGGAGGAGCCTGTAGATGGAGAGAGAACGCTTCAAGCTGTTCTCTTTGATTCTGTTGTGAAGCATGTGCTATGCATACTTGGACAACTTAACTTGTCGTACAAGTACGATTTACAGACGACAAACAACGGAAACAATGCAAGTGGATACACGGTAAGCTTGAAGATGTAGTGGTAGTCGAAATAATTCTTTTAGCTGATCTGCATGGTTTTGGTTATTTGAAGCCTATCGTTCCCCGCGATCACTCGATCATGTTGAACCTCACGGAGTTTGTGGAGCGAGTGCTTGGGAAACTCAAATGCCGCTTTTAATCCCTTGGGTACGTTTTCAGCTCTTGTGGGTGGTAGAACGTGAATTTAATGCAGGCCTTGTCTTCCTCATGAATGTTGTAGATTGCACAACTCTTGCAGAAAGTATTTATTCTGGCAACAAGGATGCCACTGGTTTCGAGCTTCTATCGTATTGGAACTGTACTAGCTAAAGCGATTGATGAGCTGGCATATTTCGATGAGAAATACGCCAACGTGGTACAGTCTCGACTCCGTGGCGACTTTGAATATTTTGTCACGAAGGTTTGTGCACAGGCACGGTTTTATCAGGATGAGCTCCTTGTGGCATGTGCCGCGTTTGTGTTGGCCTCGCCAGTTAGGCATGCCAACGTTCACTATTTCAGTGGAATTTTTAAGTCAACGTTGGCACTTGGTAGATCGTACCTACCAGCAGCTAACATTGCAGTGACAGCCTTAGAGCGGTGGCAACGCCAATGTCCGGAGGAGCTGGATGGTATACTCAGTGACGTTGTACCACTACTGTCGGCGTTCTTTGACCAAGACGATATCGAATACGAAGGCTCCAATGCTGTAAAATCCATCACGAAGCGATCATCATACACTCACTCCCAGGGAGCATCTGACTTCGTTAGTCTTCAGCGCCGTATCTTGCTACTTCTTGGAAGGTGTGGCGGAAAAATGTCACTACTAATGAGTGAGCCGCCTTCGATCTCTACTGGGAATGGCCGCATTGGAGATATCTCATCACCTTTTTTCAGCTAAAACTAGATCTCAGTGGGATGCCTTTATCGGTGCCGATGGGTACCATGTTGGCGCACCTTGGAGAATTAGCTACTCAAAGCACGGTCCGACGAGTGAAAGCGAGCGCCAGTGAAGGTTATCATGCCTTGATTTGCTATCTTTGCGGGATGACTACGACGCATCCGCATGCGAGCGGAAAGAAAACAGTCTTCTACGATTTATGGCGAGAAGTTTTCACACGCATTGTGGGCTTGGCGACAGATACAGAAAAGATTTGCCGGTCATTATTTGAACCGCTGCTCTTCCAACTACTTCACTGGTTCGGAACCAACAGCGACTCATTTCCATTTGAGTATACAAGCATGCTGGACGAAATGATGAAAAGGCTTTCAGATACAGAGAGCACTGCTGTTCGCGCCGTGTCCGCACGTTGTATTGCTGCACTACTGACGCTAACTCTGGAAACCCAAATGTCACACGTTAAGGCCGACGACATTTTCGAGAGAGTTTTTCTCTTTGCCGTCATGCGGGAGCTGTCCAGCGCAACGGAGCTGCTGCAGCAATAAGCTACTTTCTTCGTTCATTGCATGAAGAAGATGGAGCCCTAATAATCAAATTCGCCATGCCTTGCGTGAAAAACCTTCTCTCCGCGTTACGCATGTGTGATAGCGACATTCGACACGGAATTGGCGGTGAAGATATTTCTCGAGATGTAATTTCAAGAGCGGTGATGAAGATTGAGCGCGGTGTGGGTCGTTTTCCCCAGCTTTTTCTTCACAAAGGAAAAGGAACGGGGCAGAAGTCACGCGTTGAAGATGATGCCGTCCTGCCGCAAATTACGATCTGGCTCTTTAAACAGACATCTAAGAGGGAGGCGTTGTTTCGCCGTCTCTGTCGGCGCCTTTTTGTTTCATTCAGCACTTTGATTAATGGATCATGCTCGCAATGGCTAGAAGGTTATGCATCTCTGTATGGGCGCAATTCTATCAGTGCCATCATCGTTCCTATGAGCTTGCTGGTGCGTACGCTGCCACTGCGCGCAGAGGATATGGTGAACTGGATGGACCAGTTGTCCGCCTCGATAGAGGCTTTCTGCTGGTGCTTCGAATTGTTAGGTGACAAGTTCGAAGGGGTCTTTGGGCAAGGTGAAATGGATGCTCGTCAGGAAAGCGCAAAGAGAAAATTTACGGAGGATGTCTCGGAAGCAACTAAGTGTAGTTTTCACCAGACACTTTCATGGGCAGTTGCTGTGTTTCTGAAACAAAAGATCCTTGGAACGATCAAGACGTATTGGAGATGCCTCCATCGATGCGCACGCAGTGGGTTGGGTCATATCTCTTGGCGCTTGTATCGTTATGTAGTGGTGTTAAGTCGTCCATGGAAAATAGCAGTGGGATGCTCCGCGGAATTGCAAATGTGCACGATCAGTCCTTTCTAGCCGCTGTAGCCGATAAGGTGCTGTTGACATCACTACATCGACACAACTCCTGGTCAAACGATGCCGATGCATTTAATGAACTCGATCAGTTCTGCAAATATCTTGTTGCTCACAGTCCAGAGTGGACCGATCAACTGAAGCAATCATCGGAGGCGTTACTGAGGCCTCTGGAGACATGCGTTGCCGAGATTAATACAGAAGAACTATACGTCAAATATGCAAGTAATATCAGGGTTCTCTGCGTCTTTGGCAGCAAGGTATGTTTCGTATGACTAAACGTTGAATGAATGCGGACTAATGCTTGAATGATTTTAGGTTTTGAATGCAGGCATTATAAGCTCTACCGAGGCTAGTACACATGCCAACATATTCGCACTAACGGCGAGTAAAGCTATCAAGTATGGCGGCGGCTTACCTGATAACTATTTCATCGCGGTTACTGCACTGCAAGCTGCATCTGCATGCGGCTGGGGGATTATTGACGTGCTCGTTAACGACACTAGCCGACGGGTATATGCGCCTGTGTACAACGATATAGTTCATTTTATTCCAACACTTGAAGTGTGGAAGCAGTGCGCGAGTCAGTTGGTGTCGTTGTCACTGATGAATTCTCACATGCTCAGTATTTTGGTTGATGCACTTCGTCAAGTGGTTGGCTTTAAAGTTTATGCGGCTGGCTCAGCAGAATGGAATGCTTTTGTCGAAACATTGGTGGCAAGCATAAAAGTATTCGTCGACAGCCTAGAAACCGCTAGTGATGATACGCAACGAACTTTGTCATTGCTGCAAGTGCTTCACTTATTTTTGCAGTTGTCTGCGCACTGCTCCAGGAATTTAATGGAGGCCCTGCGTATCGGACCAATTCACGACATAAGAGACGCAGTAATCGGGATGCTTAAGAAACGTGGGTGTAGCTACCTGGTGAAGACTGAAATCTTACGAATGCTACCTGTGATGGGCTCCAGCTCGATCCTAATCCCAGACGAAGTCAGTGACTCAAAACCTGTGTTGGAAGCCTTGGTGGCATTTGTTTTTGATGAATTCCCGATTGTTTCAACTGACGTATCCCGTGGATCAAAGGATTTTGATGTTTTTCGGGTGTTGTTTGTGGAGCTTTTGGGTCTTATAGAGCGGAGTAAATCGATTTCTTACCTTCGGATCATCTATCCAAGTCTGAAGGAGGAAAACGCACACCTTTTGCCACAGATATCAACAACATGCTTTCAAGGTTTTCGATTGCGCTCGCTTCAGAAGGGAAAACAAACGCTTCAACAGTATGTTCTAATTTAGCGGAGCTGTTCGAGACGTTGTTGGATTCATCGTTAGATGTTGCCACACGCAAAACACTTCTGGAGAACGTTTTTACGCCTGTGATCGAGTTCCAGACCACAGCAACCTTGCAGCATTTCTATTTGATGGAAAGCCCCACTAAGAAATCAACTATACTTGGTGTGCTCGCGAGCTTGATTTCGACTTCCGCCGAAGCCAATTCTGTATCGGGGCGCTTTGCTGCATCAGTAGCATACGCTTTGGTTGAGATCCTATATCGTCTCATGGATCCAGATCTCGTTCGAGGTGACATTAACGCTGCATTTTTGGGTCACAAAAACGGGAAGGGCCGAGAATTTACGATGCTGGTATGCAAGTGTGCGAGCAAGGTGATAACACGAACGTACGAACATCTTGATGAGGTTACTCGGGTATCATGCTGTGCTGCCTACAGCTGCCTGCTTACAGCCGTCTCTCGCACTCAAAAACAGGAAAAGTTCTTCGACCAAATCCTTTTCCAGCCTGCGCTCTGGACTAATATCGTCGATACTGTTCGGCAGTACGAGCTGGGCGCCGAGACCAAACAATTTGCGACTGTACCGCTATCAAGCCTCTCCATGTCATCTCTGCAAAGTCGTGTTGACAAGGAAGTTGCAGAAGGAAGGCCAAGGCAGAATGCATCTTCTGCACTGCAATTTTTCACGGCCAGCAGTCTCAGCATGGATGCTGATGCAATGGCCTCATCTGTGATGACGGTGCCAACTGAGACGCTCGACATGAAGATTTCCAATCAAGATATAACGATTGAGTTAGACGATTTTAATCAGCACCCATGCATGATTCCGCTGTTGCGTGTGCTGGTCCAGATGAAAACTAACTTTGGGTCCAATTGGAATGAGACAGCGATGCCCGGTTGGATGAAGAAGATCTTTGACGTGATGGTGGATTCATCCACGGACCTGAACGTGCAAATGTTCCTGTCTAAAGTAGTGATGAATGTCTTCAACGTGTTTACGATGTATGCGTCTTCATGGCTGCGTACAGTGATGGAAACACTTCTCGATGGCACTAATTTGCAAAGCGAACCCGAGTTCAACTATCTATTGCGCGACTGCTGTCATCTAATACTGGGCGCATGGAAAGATGTTAGTGCTCTATCTCTCAAAGGTACTGCAAGTCGCTTCGTCAACAAGTTGATCGAACTTTGCCCCCATCGCATTAATCAGATTCGGGATAATAATGTGTTGCTGGTGACCCGCTTGATTACATTATGGAAAGATAATGCAATTATCGATGTGAGCTACCTGTCGAGCTACATCCACAACGAGGACGAAGATGCGAGACTGCAAGCTGCAAAGCAGTTTACAGCTCTTCAAATGGTTAGTGTTATGCTGTCTGAGGGATTGACAAGTGGCTTGCGATCTGAAGTCGGCGAACCAACGATCGAAGACGGAATTTTACTCGTGATGCGGAATAAGAGATCATCGTTGTACCTCGTGGCAGCTGAAGTCGGAGGGCTGTATCTTAAATCCGTAGAACACACTGAAAATGGAGGATTCAAGAAGAAACTATCTGACTTAATAGTCAGCTCCTACAACGATGAAGAATTTGGTCGTTTTTGGCGCTGCTAAGAAATGCTTCAATGCACCAGCCTGAAATTATCGATGGAATGATGCTGCATCGTCTTTCCTTCGTGCTGCCGAAAGTTGTTTCGATAGATGCGTGGTCTGTTATGGCGGCTGATGCGCTGGGTAGTGCAACGGCGAATACGGAGATAGTTGGTGAGGTCTTCATGCATGTACAGTCCGTGCTAGGACGCTTTATTGCTCATCGACACTCCAGTGTTCAATACAGCATCCTCCAGGCTGTTTCGCGTCTCGTCGACCACTTGACTCGGCAAGATATAGAAAGGTTGATCAGGGACGTGTCTGATGGAGGTCTTGGCCTGCTGGAATACTATGAGTCACACGACCTCGCAGCCTGCCGAGAATTGCTGTTTGGTATCACAAAAAAGTTGCACGAAAGAGATCTCGCTCCTACAACCAAGCAACGAATTAAATGCTCACTACTCCACGCAATGTGCGATCCAGATGAAGAACTGCGGAAAGTAACATTGGAATACTGGGATACACTTGACATCGCGCATGATACTTGCAGCGAGCGTCTCGTTGCACTCTTTGGTGAGCTATTCTTTCCCGAACTTGCTGACAGGTGGGTGTTGTACGCGCCAAATTTGCTCGCGGGGATGTCCAAGAAAAGTATCCGTTATGACCAGCCACTTTTCCCAAGCGCTCTGTGTGGGGAGTACACAGAAGCGAGCATTGATGCGACTTGGGAAGCGAAGACGCAGTCGATGGCACCGTTGTTTTCTGTGGAAGCTGATACATTTCGCTCGCAACGAGAACCTCTACAGGATAGTAGCTTTCCGTACACTGCTGCATCACAGTATGATCGACCTGGGAGCTTGATACAGTCTCAGTTGCTGATTTCCAGATCAGGTGATTACCTACCCTTCTACGATCGTTGTGCTTGGTGTTAATTATTCACTATGTGCTAACTTTTATGATTGTAGTATCTCAATCACAAGTTGAACTAAGATCCAGCTCCACTCAAGGAGCCAATGACTTTAGCGCTCTGCAAGATCGTCCAGGTAGCAGGCGTTTTGTGAAGAAGAGCATTCCTACAACGAGGGCAGATACAACAACAAGCTCGCCACAATATAGTAAGAAAGGTTCCAAGAAGTTCTTCCAGGATCGTTACGCCATTCAGAAGAAACAAGAGGAAGCACAACTCAACCGGGAGAAAAATGAGCGTCAAGGAAAAGTATCAATAACGCGGAAGTACCGCATCGGCGAATTTCCAGATATCCAGATCGCCCAGAGAGATATCATGGAACCTCTTATGGAACTATGCGCAACGCACACTCATACCTCTACTCTTGCGTTTGAAGCTTTGTTTTCCTCAATTGTCACAAGTCCAAGTTTTGAGCGGTATGCTGAGTTAGCAGAAAAGATCGAGAGGTCGTTGAACGTCAGCACATCATCTTCTGTGTACGTTGGCTGTATTGAAACGGCCTACCTGTCGAGTCTTATCAAGAATGCCAAGATCTGCGAAACGCTTTCTATCTCGTCAAAGACTTTAGGCGAAGCGGGTCTTGCGAGTGGACAGTTTTACCTCAGCGAGCTGATAATCAACGAACAGGTAATCTGTAACTCCGAACGAAATCGGCGGGATCTGGTATCCCACGATGAGCTGGCGGCTTGTTGGGATCTGTTGTACAAGCTGCTGAGCACCGTTCACAAACAAAATTTTCTGATCGCGTTATCGATGGCATGTAGTACGACGAATGAGTCTAAACTTGCACTGCAAGCTCAGCTGTCAGGAGATCTCCCGCTTGCCATCGCGTCGTACAAGAAGGCCGAAAGTGTGCTATTATCACAGATGGAAAACGTCGAAAGTAGCAATACTCTCGCAATGGAAACAGATGCTACTAGATGCTGTTGGCAGCGCCTTGGTTGTTTGGAGACATTAAACAACTGGGAAACCCTGCAGCAAGAACTTACCGAAACAGTTGGTGAAGATTGCAGTTCTTTGTGGGAGCAGACCCCCGTACCTTCAACAAGGTATTGGCCACTATCTGCGCTCACACCTGGGGATTGCTGGTACAGATCGATCAAATGGTCTACGAGCCTTCGTAGAGGGTGCGACAAAAGAATCCAAGAAGGAGGACCTCATTGAGTCGCGATTTCCTGTCGAGGTAGTTTTGATGTATATCTCATCGGGCAATACCAATCAAGCACGTGTGAGTGTTGAGAAATTTTACACAAGCTTTTTTCAGAGTGGAGTCACACAAGTGTGATGGCAACAACTACACGTCTGCTAATGATGCAGTCGCTGAGCTCTATGGTGGAGCTAGACGAAATACTGATGCTTGCCAGTAAGAATGACCAGCGTCTTATGGAGCAGAATGACCAAGTGCAAGCAGATTTCAAGACGTTCATGAATAAGTGGGGTGAGCTGTCACCATCAACAGGTGAAGGTGGTATGAGTATTTGGTCTCAGTTTTATATGGTTCAAGATCTCGTTATTGGTTCACTTCTGAGTCGAGATGGGCAAGAGCTGGGAACACTATCCGATGAGGCGCGTTTGTGTGCCCTAGAAACAAAGAGCAAGGTGATGTTGAAGTATGCAAATGCTGCGATCTCATGCAATATCCTGGCCTTGGGCTCCAAAATGCTAAAGGTTATCGAGAACTCTGCAAAGCAAATAGCCTACCCAAGGTGAGCGTGTCAATGGTGGAGGTCTTTGTTTCACACGTACTCAAACTAGTGGAGCGTCAATCTCAGCAATCTAGCAGCAGTGGCCAAAGCTCAAGCTCTATCAAGTTAATCACCAGATACTACGAGACAGCCACAAAAATGTTTGATAATGTGGAGGTCATGAACATGATGGAATCAGCGATTGCAAGCGATCGTGTGGCCATGGGTTACCTGGAGGCAAAAACATTTGCCAGTGCTGCAGGGTTTTATGCTTTGAACGACCTAGATGCCGGGCTAAAGGAAGAATACTTTTCACGCTCTCTTGACGTGTTTCAGGAGGCATGCAAGCGTATCGACTCTTCAAATAACACCCCAGCAGGAAACCTGGCCACAAGCTCATCAAGTGCGTTCTTAAGATGCAGGCTCACCTTCATCGAATTTTTGGTTGACCTTCTTTTCAAGCGTGAAATGGAGAAACTGGCCCAGAATATCGACAGGAAAATATTGACGAATCTTCTCGTCGATAATGTTCTGAGAGGGATGGCCAGCGGCGATCGTGAGTGTGCGAATTACTTTCCTCAGTTGTGTGATATGATTGCACCTTATCCGGACATAGTACACAACTTCGAGCAGCACATCGTATCAAATGTTCCTCTGTGGACGTGTCTACCGTGGTCGTCCCAACTCATGGCATTGCTGAACGGACCAATAGGAAAAACGATTGTTGTGATTCTTGAAAAGGTTCGCTGTCGCTGGATCCATATGGGAGCCGTATTGTTTTTCTTAATTTTGTCATGCGTTGTTGTAGATGGCGGAAACATACCCTGTTGCGCTTTTCTATGACTTTAAAGTGACCTGTGGGTTATCGTTGGACACGTTTAAAGTGGATCTACACCGTCTGGAGGTGCTGCTATCCAACCCGGTTATGGAGAAATTTGTGAGCGCCTTAAGATTGTACGCCCTCGTTGCATTGCTTAGCTTATGGTGTGGGATGAACACAACTAACTAGTCATTGGTTTGCTGAATGCAGAATCCATCATCCCGAAATTCGCTTGAAAGAAGGGTTGAGAGAGATTGCAAAGCTTTTAGAGAGCAACCGAACGTCGGATGCACGTCAGAAGGTTAATATTTTGTGGGAAGATTGCTTTTCTCCTGATCGCCCCTTGTTGGGAGGCCAGATCGGGCGATACAACCGCGATTGGAGTCGACAAGCAAAGCGAGACATTGAGCGAATAATGGGCAAGGAAGGCGCGAAGATGACAACTAAGACCGTTGCTGCAGCGCGTGAATGGATCGTGAACCACTTCAGCGTCACCCCTGGTAAGTATGGTATCACGAAAGACATGAAGGTCCATCTTGGAGACTTTTCGGAGTGGCTTGAAGAGTTCGATCACTCGAACTGCGTACTCGAGCTGCCGGGACAGTATACATCATGTAAGTGTATTATGCTACTACGACGAGATGTTCACATCACAAATTACCTAACGATTTTGTAAACTTTGACAGATTGGGGAAAACCGGAGCCGTCCACTCACACTCGGATCTTGAGCTTTGATTCTATGCTTGGTGTTTTGGCTTCAAAACAGTTGCCAAAAAGACTGACCGTTCACTGCAGTGACGAGAAGGACTACACGTTCCTTGTCAAAGGAGGAGAAGATCTACGCCTTGATCAGCGAATCGAGCAACTTTTTGGCGTAATGAACGAGATTCTTGATGTAGACTCGCGTTGTCGTGACCAAGGGCTCTCCATCCGGACTTACAGCGTGATTCCAATGACCCAAGAGATTGGAATCCTTGAATGGGTCCCGGATACCTCTACCCTCAAAGGAGTAATTGAGTCGCAGCTGCAAATTGATGAACGATGCACCGACCTCAAGAGTAACAAGAGGCAGAAATTGGAACTGTTTAACACGACCGCAGCAAAGGCGTATGAATCTTTTCTTTTGAAGCAACGAGGTTCCAGCTTCGGCGCGAAGGTGATTGCACCTCGCTCCAGTGATGTGGTGGCTCAGTATGCTAAAGTCCAGGCAATGATTCCAGGTGATTTACTCAGAAGGCAGCTATTGGGAATGGGCTCGCATTTTGAGTCGTTCATAATGATTCGAGATCACTTCCTGAAGTCCCTGGCCGCATTTAGTGCGTGTTCCTACGTTCTGGGCATTGGTGATCGTCACTTGGATAACTTCCTCCTTGATCTTAGCAGCGGTCGTGTCATCGGAATTGACTTCGGTGTAAGCTTTGGGGCTGGGGCAAGTGTTTTACCGGTTCCTGAGTTGATCCCTTTCCGCTATACAAGGCAAATGGACTTCGTTTTCCGGCCCTACGATGGTGCAAATCTTATGGCGCAAGATATGCAATCTGTATTTGAGGCGCTGCGCTCGAAGCGGCAAGTGATCGAAAGTGTGATGAACGTCTTTTGCACGAACCACTGCTAGACTGGCAGCAGTCTACTACGACCCATCAGAAAGGATTATTTAATGGAGCAGAAGGTGATGACCGGTCAACGTTGCAAGACAGCGATGTGGATATGGAGACACAAGAAGAACAAACATCTCGGTCACGTAAGAAATTGAGTGCGCCTACTCCTGCTGGAGGAACTGCAGCCACAGCGTGGTTACCCGACGTGAAGATTACAATTGCTCGAAGAAAACTGGAGGGCGTATCACCTGGCCTACTGCTGAAAGAAGAACTGGCCCAGAATCCCCATCTGAAGCAGCACATGAGCAAATTTTATTCTCTGATCGATGGCGTGTGCGGTCGTGACGACGGTGCTCAAGAGATTGCTGCCGTGAGCTCTTTGGAACAGGCAAATGAGCTCTTAGCTATGTCCACGTCACCTGATTTACTTGGTCGAACTTTTCAAGGCTGGATGCCATGGCTTTGATGGACGCTGGTCCGTTTGGAGTTAGGCCAGAAGCATTCTAAACAATGAATTTGTTAAGGCCCTTTTATTAACCGTGGGTGCTTCAATGCATTCTCTATTTCTACAGGAGCTGATCAAGGTCAACAGGCTTGAACACACCCTTCGACTCCTCCACAAACACAACGCCCTGCTCTATTATGATCTGGTGCTTCCCAAATGCGTACACCTGTTGGCCATCGTGGAAGCCCTTCGGCATGAATGTCAAGTTGTGGCTAATTGCCAGATTTTCAATGACATCCTTCAAACTAACGCTGCGCGACACGCTTCGTGGAGAAGTTGGTGCCTGGCGTGTAGGCGTCTTTTTGACCTCCTCGTCTCTTGCCATGGCCAACGCGTCTTGGTAATTCGTTGCTGAACCTCGGTTGAGCTCAGGAACCGGTGGTCTGCTTTCAGTCGGTAGTCCAACAGACTCAGTAGCCACCTGAAGAAGAACCAGTGCCCCCTGAAAATGCACAATAAACCTGTCTTGTGTCGCCAGTCCATTCTTCTCAAATAATATTTTCCAACCGCAATACCATTTCTCGAGTTCACTAAGATTCGGCGTATCGCTCACCCACTTTCGCAGCACTTTCAGCCACTTAGAGAAAAACTCGCCTTCAAAGAGGGCAATGAATTGGCGCCCCGGAAGATGGTTCTTCCACGCCAGCACCCAAGACAAAGCTTCAAGAGATTGGTTCTGGGGATTAATCTCAAAATCACGATGCAGACACCGGATCAGCTTCCGCATGATATGGCGATGTGTGAACTTGGCGTATTCACGTTCTCCCCAGAGTTCCCTCCAAGGAGAAAGGACGACAAGAATCGACAAATCGGATGGATTCCACTGATTCAATGTGCTTGCAAGGGCTAGTCGAATATCAGGGTACAGGGATTTCATCGCAGAGCCCAGATAAGGGAGCCAGGGAAGCAGCCAATCGTGAATGGGTACAGTATCTGAGCGAGGATTCCAGCGTTGGCATTCCTTCTTGAGCCGAGGCAGAACCAGCTGGTGAAGGAATGCCTCTTCAAATTCACTAGATAGATGCGGTCTCAACTCCACGAACGTATCGACACAGTCCAATGGGACGTCTTTGGCCTGCCACTGAACACTCACGCACTGAACCATAGCGGGCCACAATGTTTCCTCCAGAATGTAATTGTACAAGTCGCCACCCATCGCCACTGTCTTTTCTCGTATGACTGGCAGAACACTGGCTGTGTTGCTCGTATCCTTGGCCCTGCTGCTGGGTATTTCAGTCAGGAATATTTGAATTTGGCGAAGCTGTTCCATTACAGCAGTTCTTTCCTCTTGATTCAGCAGATCCGATGCCGACAACAAGGATCTCAGTGTAGGCATACATAATGAAGGAACGAGCTGCTGCAGCTTGTGCGCGTCAAACTCCAACGGAAAGCTTCGTCTGATCGAACGTAGGTGCGACAGGACTCGCTCCGTCGATTGCGTCTCCATGGCTTCCTTTCGTAGCTCATCCAGTTTCTTTACTTGCACTACCATAGTTTGCATGTGCTGCAGTCGCACATCATCCACGTTTAGCTGTGCCTTGATCAGCTTTGCTTCTCTCTTCATGACAGCAACATTTTCCGTATTCGTGTCGATCTTTTGACTTAGGTCGTAAATCTTGCCCTGGGCTAGATTCACCGTCATCCTGACATTATAAATCAATTCATCGCCGAGCTTCGGCTTCGCAGCTCCACACGTTTGGCATCGACATCATACGCTGCTGTCACATCCGACAGCACGCGAACAGCGGGTCCTCTCATATCCAGCACCACATCCTTACGCTTGTGTTTCTTCAAGTCCTGCACCTCCTGCGTCAGCTCCGCTGCTCTCTTGTGTTTATTTCCTCCCGTAGGGACCTTCCTCCTCCTCCACAACGTGTCGTCCTCCTGCAGCATCGCCTTCTCACTCTCCTCGTCCTCCACCGATTCTCCTTTCAGCTCCTTCTGTAGCTTCTTGTTCTGCTTCAAGTTGCTGGCCTCCACAAAGTCTCCATACCCGATGCCCATCTGTGTCGGACGCTGCTTGACCTCAATCGTGGCCGACACGCCGTCCTCCTTCTTGCCCAGCCGGCCTTTGAAGCCCATTTTGGCCAGCATCTTGGTCCCGAAGCCCGTCGTGTGCTTCTCCCAGCCGAACGTCTTGCTCTTGGCCTTCATCGTGGCGCCAGGCCTCGTCTTCTCGTTGCCGACGCCCAATCCGAGGCCCGATCTCGCCCCGAGGCCCACTCCAGCGCCCCCAGAGCCGTCGGCAGCTCCCCGCCCGCTTGCTCCGACGCGTCCAGTTCTTGGCGCCGTCTCTTGGCCGCCTGCATTGGGTTGAAGCTGTCGCTCGCGTCCGTCGCGTCTGGAGACTCCTCATGCGCATCGCTGGCCTCGTCGACCGCCTCCTTGCGGAACAGCCGCGCGAAGTCGGCGTTGCTCAGGCCATTGACGCCGCCATCGTGCTGGCTGAAGAAGCGCAGAACTCGTGTGGCGCACCTAACGTAATACTTTACATACTGTCACATTCCATCTGCATATTCCTCACGATGATTGGTCCAGTTTACAATAATGCGTTAGCAAATGTCACGGTGGACCTGAAAAGTTCTGTGAATCCTGCTTGCTAACTCCCAAGAACAAGTCGAACTTTTATTTATTTTTGCTGGTAGGTTGGCTTGTTTCATGCAGTCGACACGAAGCACTGCTCATGCATCTGTATTGTCTGGTCTCGTTCTCGTTCTGCTGCTCTGTTTCGATCTCGAGCGATTCGCACTAATGTTCATGCTTCGTTGGTTTCAAGCACTTTTTCGAGTTGAGCGCGTTGCTACAGTCTACTTACCAACGACGACCGCCTGCATCTCCGCCGCGTCGATCATCCCAACGAGAACTCTGACGGGGGCGACCACCACTTCCCGAATAAGGAGCGCCACCAGATCGCTGCGCAAAGGGCCCGTTACTGCTCTCATTTTTATTGTATGAAGATGGACGAGACGAACTAGCCGTCGGAGTCACAATCGCCTTCATCTTAAAAAACTGCAGTGCCTGCGATATCGTCGGCAGAATAGAGGATTCGATCCGACCGAAAAAGCGGTAACCACCCGATTTAACCTCCATGTGGCAACTCCGAGGTGTTTCGCGCGCGACATATGTGATCGAGAAGCAACCAGGGAACTTGTTGTACACGTGAAGTGCATAAGGAATGCGCGACGGGTGCTCCTTCTTCTGCTTGATCAAATCTTCCTCTACACTTTCTTTTGAGGCGTTCTTGTAGTACTTGTAACGCACCACGTCATCCACCAGGCTATTCATTGGGTCGACAAAGCGTGCAATCAGCTCGTCAATGTTCTCGTAGCTCTCCTCCTTGATGATAAGCGTCTGGCCAAGACGAGCCTCGGACGGTTTGTTCTTCTCTTGAATATCAAAGTGACGATACACACCCTCTAGCATTTTCCATGTCAGTGTGAGATGGTCCGTGCCCAGCGTACTTGGTCGAATGACAACTTCTCCTATAGGCTGTTCCCGCAAATACTGCATCGCTGTCTGGCAGTTAATGTTGCGGAACACAGGGTGCGCAATCTGTCGTTTTTACGCTTCGATGGATGCGTACCGGGACATGTGAAGCCTGAGTAAACGTTGTCTTGTCATCCTCAACAGGTGGCACATTCACCAAACGGTCCACGCGCTCCATGCTATCACTTTCAACCAACTTCGCGTTGGTGTACCGCGGGAATCGGTCAGGATAGAAGCACATGGACATATCAATTAATGAGCGGCGGTTGCAGCCAAGCTGCAACTCAAACCGTCCGTCTCGATCTGGCTGAATAGTCAGGATCTTAGCGTTCACCGTAATACCCTTCGGGAAGTCCGGTCCGCGCACATCTTGCAAATAGTCAGGCAGCCGCTCACGATGTAAGCTAGAGCGCATACCGCTCTGCAACCTAACTCTAACAAAGTCGTCACCTGACATGTGCAGCAGCGTAGCTGGCACGATCATTCCGATGCGCAGAGTTTCATGTGTCTCCCCATTCAGTAAGAAAAACAGTTCCTCGTCCTTCGGGACCTGATACTTCGCGCGCTTGTCAAGGTAGGGATACCGCAGCTCTCGTTTAATGTATTCGAGTGTGAGCAGCTTCGGGCCCTTTTTCTGAAGCTCCAGCCGACCAGCATAGGCGGACAGATCAAGCTCGGACAGCACATCCTGAATTTCGGCATCACCGAGTCGAGTGTTCGGAGGGGCGTTTCGACTCCGAATCGCAGACGCAGACTGATACATAGTGTCTTCCACAGCGTACGAGTAGTGGTTCGGGTCGTACATATCGATCGTTGAGTTGTTATTTGCATCGCCACAAATCTTCACAGCCATGTAGTAGCTTTCCGGGTGGATACGTGTATCATCCAAAGGATTCAACGGAGCCTCGCGCAGTGCATCACGCTCCCGAATGCGAATAAATCCGGCACAGTTTCGGTACACGATCTTGCCCACAAAGCCCTTCGACAGAAGCTCCTGGCGTCGCTCGATGTAGTTCTTGGCGCGAACTTTATCCAGCACAGATGCAGCCTTCACAGGGCCCAAACCGCATATAAACTGTAGCTGGTACGATGTGTGCTTGTGGTTAGCCAGTAGATTTATATCTACACCGTATTTGTTAATCACTTGCACGAACACGCGATCATATTCCTTCAGAAGGACGTCCTTTACGAGGGAGTGCTGCATCATGTGGACATTCAAGTACAGCAACTCACGTCCACGGCTTGGATCGTTCAAAGCCACATTTCCCCACATGGCACACAGTTCAGATGCCGGGTTCCTGAGGTAGCGACCGAGGGCAATAGATGCACGCACGTATTCTGATTCCTCAGGATACTCTTGGTCCGCGCGCTTAGATCGGCTGTACATGTTAGGAACATCGTCTTTCAGGAAGACAATATCCAAAAAATCATGTCCGTCTCCGTTGCCAAAGCGAGATGCATCGTCTCGTCCCAGCATGCGTCGAACCTCATCAACCACACCACCCATATCCATACACTTCATCCCGGCTGATACATTGATCACAACAACGTGCGTTTGGGCGTGCTCTGTTAGGAATTTTAGTAACGTTGCAGAGAGCTTCTGAATGTTGTTCAAGTCGCGCTTGCAATATCCTTCATTCTTGTCGACTAGCTCTCCGTTCACATCAAGAGCTACAATGTGCGCAATTGAATCCATGGTGCTCTCAACCCAAATCGAGACAATAAACGGATCGACGCCATCAGTAGGCTCGTAAGGACGAACAGATAACCGCTCTCGCATCGCGTTACCACACATCTTAACAACCACCTCACGCGAAGCCACCGTCAAATCCCGCTTCAGTTCGTTTTCAAACGATAAAATCATAAAAGAGTTGATGGCTTCTTGAAGAATGAGATGGCGCTGATTCTGCCACTCCTCGTCGGAGTCGTTGCCCGGTGCAAGATAAATTGGTTCCAGCGGGTCCATCAGATCCTGGGCCTTCTCGTTGATGATAGTAATTTTCAGCAGATCTTCCTTCTCAGCCCGAGCAATCTTTAGCCACATATCACCGGCCTCGAAGATTTCAAGTACAGGCATTTTTTCAATGTATTGCAAACCGTGGCAGTAGTGGAACTCATCAATTTCTTCGCGACCTTTTGCGGTTGTCTCCGTGCTCAGCACAGCATTTTGACGGTACAGCTCGCGAATGCACTTGCGGACATTGGGTTCCGCAGCCACCTTGCTGGCAGCGATATGGCGAGCACCTTTCATCACATCATCGGGGTCCGGAAACTCCTTCGTCGTGTACTTCTGCGCTAGCACACCAGGACTTTCTTCTGGGGTAGGCACGTTACGAAGAGAGTCCTCGTGGACCACGCCAGCAACGATGCCACCGAGAACCGAAGCATTCATCGTAAAGGCCAGAGACACAGGACGAAGTCCTGCTTTCGTGCAGATTTGATAAAACGTGCGGCGCACTGGACGACGGTACTTGTGATCTGTGCTCTCCTTGTCCTGACCGCTAGACTCTTGCGCGTCCAGAGCGAAGAACTCAGATAAATCCTTGTACGTCTTGTCGTTGGGAGTGCTGAAGAGCTGTTCATAGCATTTACGCACAAAGGCCGATTCTTTTGCGTCCGAAGAGTCAACCACGCGCTGGATGCCGCTCTGAAATGACCTCCGCTTACGCTCCAGTTTATCCCACTTAATATCCAGGTCCAATATCTCGTACAGATTCTCCGAGTGCAGGCCCACAACTTTCCAGTATTCCTTGCAGTAGCGTTGCACAAAAGCCGGTTCCAACTTCTCGTCGTGGTAGAAGCGCAATACAGTGTCGATCGCAGACACAATCTCACCTCGTGACGCAGCAGAACTGCGCTGCCCTCTCCGCTCGAGGTTCCTAATGATAAAATCACTGATCCACTCGGACTCTTCGGCGCGGTCTTCTGCGTCCGGGAACTCTCGCTTTTTGTACGTATTTTGGTATCGCTCCGGCAGGTCGTTATCGCGCACTGCGATGACGTCCGAGGTCATCATGTGTTCCTTCAGGACACTCGGCTCAAACTTATCAAGTAGAATGGCTTTCTTAGACTTTGGTGCACTTTCCTCGGGGAGTTTGCCAGCCGTCGCCTCCAAAACCCGTCCATATCGCCAAAGAGCTCTTCTGCTTCTCCCATTTGGTACACTGACGGACCCTGCATGGACGCAGGGATCGGTTCCTGCTTCCGGCGGCGTCGCGGTCCTTCGCGTCCTTCCTCATCGTCATCCACAATGAACTCGTCAATGTCATCGCTTTCATACTCGTCGTTGCCGAGGTAGTTATTCGCTCGCGCAGGCGCCGAGTCTTCCTCCTCCTCCTCGTCTGAGTCACCGAACATGCGGTAGCTGAGCTCTCGCGACATGAGTCCTGAGTCATCCTCGCTCTTCACTTTTCGCGATGATCGTCCCATGTCTTCGTCGCTGTCACTGTGGGTCGGTCCTGTGTCCATGCCCATATTCTCCCGCACGAGCATCAGATCCTCGTCGTCGATCTCTTCGACCTTCTGTTTCAGACGCTTCAGCTTCTTCTCTTTCTTGCGTCGGCGACGACGGTGGCGAGCTAATTATCACCATCAAAAGCATCGCAGACAATCCATTGCCCATGTCACCAACAGCATCGTGAGCGTCTCTTCCCTGACTGAAACGAGCAGCTACAGCGCGTCTTACCCGTCTCTCCATCGGAGCCCTCGTCGTCCTCGTCATCCACTACAAAGCCGTCGTTCTCGTACTCGTTGCGGTCCTCTCCCTCGTCCTCGTCGTCGTCGTCGTCGTCGTCCGAGTCGGCGCCGCCGCCGTCTTCGCTCTCGGACGCCTCGTCCTCAATGAACGTCGACTTGGGCTTCTACACACCCGCAACAGCAACAGCAACAGCAACAGCAACAGCAACAGCAACAGCAGCACCAGCCGTGAGCTCCTCCTGTCCATTGCAGCACAAAACACCAAAGCAGCCAGTCCCGCACCTTCTCGTCCTCGTCGCCCGAGTCAGCGCGCGACTTCTTAGGCTTCTTCCCCTTGGCGGCCTGGCTCAGCTTGCGCTTCTTCGCGCCCGGCTCATTCTTCACGTCCGAGTCCGAGTCCGACACTGTGGGGACGCCCCGAACATTTCGTCTGCACGCAAGAGAGAGAGAGAGAGAGCACGAAACGAAGGTCAGAGAGAGGACTAATGGGGAGGGGGAGAGGGGATAGAGGAGCCGACCGTCTGATGACATGGCGGTGCGGAGCTGCTGTCGGCTTGAGTCCTTGCTGCTGCGCGTGGGCGGTGCGTCGCCTGACAGAGTCCCCAGCTGGAAGCCCTGCGCGATCCTTCGTGGTCTGCCTGCCACCGGCTTCCCTTGTGCGAGGTCGTTTATTGGGAGGAAAGAGGGCAGCGGTCTTTCGAGACGTTGCACTTGGAGTGAGTATGCTCAAACACCTGCGTTTTGTGATATCAGATTTGGAGGGAACTGAATGGGTAAGAAAAATGGGTAATGAGGTCTGGTAAGCGCTGTCCACGGCGGCATCCACCGCTTGCATACCTGTATCAACGACGGGAGGAAGACAGACCGATTCCGTGCTAAAGCAAGTCATGGTCTGTCCTCGCGGGAGAGAAGACCACGAAGAGTATTGGTCAAAGCAGCGAAAGGTTGAATAAACCATCCATTTTAGGCAAGTCTGCAGCTCTAGCGCTGATAGAGACGGCAGAGACACAGCTATTAGCGTGCCTCAACTTGGTTTCGAGAACGGCGAATGCATTCAGTGGTCTGGATTAGCATCCTCAACGCCAGCAAGAATATCATTAGCACATTCGTGCTTGTCCGCTTGGGGCGGCTGTCGTTAGCACCACACTCCGCTTCAACTTGAAGCCCCATAGTGCCAGTCTCTCTTGGGCCTATCTCTCCTGTGGCAACTTCAACACGATCTGTGTGCCGCATGTAGTGAAGTCGTCCCTTGGCAATGCATGCAAGCGTGGTCTGCAAAATCTGCAAGCGTTGTGACAGTTGAAGTTGCAGTTTCGGTGTCCGTAAGTGTCGACCACCGAAACCATCGAAGAGCCGCACAAATCTTCACCATTTCAAAATCCTCACACAGCGACGATGCTAACGACCATATCCACGCCGTGGTGCTGCCTCCTGACTGCGCTAGTCCTCTGGCTCTTCGGTAGCTTCTCCACCGTCGCGGCCCATAGCGCCTCGCCCAAGCTCATGTGGTGCGCGAGCCCGCTGACCGCGGCGTCGCTCGAGTCGCCCGTGGACAAGTGGGTGGATGTCCCAGACACGCGCGTCGACGTGGAGCTCCCGAACGCTGCTGTGGTGCTGATCTCGTACGACGTCTCAGTCTCGCACGTCACAGAGCTGCAGTCCGAGGGCGTCCATGTTGCGCAAGTGAGCGAGCTGTCCTTCCGCGTGACAGTGGACGGCTCGCCGTATCGCCAGTCAGCAACGACACTGGACGACCGCGAGCCCGTGGTCGCGGTAGCGAGCGGGTACCTGGTGCTGGAGATTCCGAGAGGCCACCATGACGTGCGTCTGCAGTGGCGGAAGCGGGGCACGCACGTCGTAACATGGGCTGTAGTCAGTGATATCCTGGACGGGTTCGCAGGCGGGCGGAGCCTCACTGTGTCGGCCCAGCACCGCTTCATCTGGCACACGCAGCCGATCACCAGCGGATCGCTCCTGTCAGTGGACAAGTGGGAAGCAGTTCCTGGAATGACAGTGCAATTTCGCCTGTCGGAAGTGGCGACGCTGCGCTTCTTCTACCAGCTGCCTGTTCGACCGGAACTGGTTCAATACTCTCGTGGTATGTGCCTAAACTAATTATCTACTAGCGGTTGACTGTGGTGTGTGCTGGTTTGTTGAGTATGTAGCTGCTTTTGTGAAAGGTTAGATTCGGCCGCGTATGATGAAATCGAGACGATCCTAGAGATAAACGGGCTCCGATATCGAGAAACCGGGTCGTACGGAATGGTGGAGGGGTCCAAGAAGTCAACGGTGCAGCTCCAAGGCAGCGTGGTCATGGACTTGGTTCCAGGCGAATACAGTGCCGTGTTATATTGGAAATCACTGTTGGGTTCCAGTCGACCGTGGTATTCGTCTCCTAACGCTCTAGACGGGTTTGCGATGGGACGGATACTAGCAGCGGTAGGTGAATGGAGCATGGACTCTGTGACTGTTTACAACTTGAATCAGCTAAAGCAGTTATCCTCGGGGAGTGGTCGGACGTTGGAGATTCTGTGCTTCAGTTTACGCTACCAAAGGCAACCCAGGTCTCCCTGAGCTACAATCTGCCGCTTTCCCAAAGTGACAACCCGCAGTTCAGCAGTTGGACGGAGGACTCGTGGAACCGCGTTCAAACCCGTCTCGTCATTGATGGGATCGCATACCGGCATGTTTCATCATTAGTAGATGGAAGTGTCCGTGGAATAAAGAATACACGAGCAAGCATGGTGATGCCACTCGCTGGTGGTAGCCACTCAGCAAGACTGCAGTGGAAAAATGTGGATGGAAGTCAGTGGAGAGCAGTGTCATTTATCACGGACCAAGCTTCATCCTATGCATCTATATTTATTAGCGTGAACACGTGGAACAACGACCCAAAGATTGTTGCACCCGATGTAATTTCTGGCAAAGAAGACAATTCCTTGGAAATCTTGGGCATTTCCATCAGTGACACGGATGGTGAAATGGCTCTGGATTATGAAGTGACTGTCAGCATGTCCGTCAGAAACGGCGTACTTTCAGTTGATCCGACGCCTGGCATTACCTTTGGGTCCGGTAACGGAGATCGCAATGACTACTTATTGTTCAGTGGCACTCTCAATAGCGTGAATGTCTTTTTAGCGCATGTATGGTATCGGAGCTACTTAAATTGGTACGGAAACGACGAGCTCCGCATGAAGGTGGTCGACCAAGGCGTCACCGGCTTTACAGCCGCAACGACGGACGAAAAATTCATCACAATTAACATAGGTTCTGTCAACGATCCACCTCAATTGATCGTGCCTGGCACCCAATACTTACTCGAAGAACAGCAGATTAGCATATTTGGAATCAGAGTTCACGATGTTGACCCTGCTTTTGCTGGCAGTAACTCCACCTTTGAGATGCAACTATATGTGCTAAGTGGTGTGATCACACTTGGCTCGAAGGAAGGTGTCAACCTAATCGAGGGTGATGGGGTGACTGACCAATTTGTGCGCTTCCGTGGAGACTTACGCGCGATTAATGCAGCACTGTTCGAAATTAAGTACCTTCCAGACAAAGAGTTCAATTCTCAACAGCATTTGGAGCAGCTAGGGATTCGTGTGCGAGATTATAACTATCTCGACGACACCATCACAGAGGCTTTCACAAGTATCTCACTTGAGGTCCAGAGTGTCGATGATCCGATTTTGATTGTGCCGTTGGAGCTGTCAACAGTGACGTTGGGTGGATACGCCCTTAAGCAGTTGACAGGAACTGCTACGGGCAACGAGCTGATGTATGCACGTTTACTTACGATGACACCGTTTGGTGAAATACAGCTCGGTTCACCCAGCAACGCATTTCCATCTACCATTTCAAAGGTTCCAACGGATGACAGTCCCTCTAGCTGGATGGAACTGAGTGGATCTATTGATGATATGAGTGACGTATTAAATTCTATCGTGTTTGTCCGAGCTCCCACGTTCTATGGACATGAGGTCATAATCATTCGGTTGAGCTCGTTACCAGATTTTTCCATGGCGGAAACCTTTTCTGTTCAATTGAGCTTGCACGGCAACAGCTCAAGTGATATATTGTCACTTTCTACGGTGGTCCCATCTCGTGGGAGCGTTGCAGGTGGAACAAAAGTATCTGTGAGTGGAAAAGGATTTACACGAAGGTCAGATGAAAATCTTTGGTGTCGATTCGGCCGGAACTCACTCGTTATAGCAACAATTAAGTCTGACACTCTCCTAGAGTGTATATCACCTCCAGCAAGCTCTGATATCCCTAGCCAAATGTTCATCATGGTGACAAACAGCGACAACTTCTTTTCAAATCCTATTCCGTATTTGTATGAACAAATTTGGACACTTGACTCGGTTTCTCCTACTGGAGGACCCCGTAATGGTGTAACTCAAGTACTTATCGGGGAAAGGGTTTCCCCAATGATGCCGCGCTTCAGTGTGTCTTTGGCGAGACAGCATCTGCGGCTCGATTTCTATCATCGTCTGCTGTTTCATGCCAAGCCCCCATGGTGCCTAATGAAATCACGCAGATTCGTTTGACTATAACTACGAACGGACATGATTTTTCGCAGCCGATAACATTCACATATCGCGGTAAGTTCGGTATGCAAAAGTACAGAGGTGGCTGTATCACTAACTTCAATGCGTTCGGGTCATGCAGATTTGCCGATAGTGCACGCCATAAAACCGGCATTTGGAGTCTCTACTGGAGGCGAGACAGTAACAGTATCGGGGTCGAACTTCTTTTCAGACGCACTTGTGGACTGCATCTTCAATGAAAGTGTTGTCACAGTAGCAGTATTCAAATCCTCCAGCGAGATCATATGCATTTCTCCTTCAATGCGGATTGATGACGCAACAACCGACAAAGTAGAGGTAAGCGTTGCAGTGGTATTTGAAGGCACTCGATACACAGCACCTGAGAAATTCATCATCTACGGTAGGTTTGACTTTGTTCTTTACACTCCTGAGCCACCTGTGTCTTTACAAAAGACTGACTGGTGTGTTTCAACGTGTATTAGCACCACCCAAAGTATTAGATTCATTTCCGGCTTTCATCACGGGACATGGCAGCATTCTTGCAGTGCGTGGGTCTCATTTCCGGAATGTGAGCTCGTTATTGTGTCATTTCAGCAGCGGTTCTACGGTTACGACCGGAGCGGCAGTTTTTATCAACTCGTCATCAGTACTATGTAAGGTCCCGATTTTACAAAAATGCAGCAGCTTGGGTTGGCCTGCAAATTTTACTGAATGAGCAGGATAATTTGATCAAGCTGCCCTATTTGCTTCGTTATTCCCCACTTCCGTCAATCACTTCAGCGGATCCGCTAGTGCTGTTAGGTGTTGGTAATTCACAGATCACTATTATTGGTCGCGGAATGATGAGCTTCCATCACATGAGATGTAATTTTCTAGGTGCCGGGTGGACCTGGATGAGTGTGATATCATCTACAGTTGGAATCTGTTCAACACCGTTTGTGTTGGCGAGTGATTCATTCTCACATCACCTCTTACAAGTGGAAAGCACTCTGTCAAAGACAAGCGTTCTAGCTACGTTTGATTACATTGTAATGGAGCCTATTGAAGTGCTGCTAGTAACGCCCAAACTAGGTATTGTTTTGGGAGGAACAGAAACAAAGATTTTGACGGACAGCACACTTCTGGGGAGTGTGTCAGATTATTCCTCCTTGCAGTGTAAGTTTGGCCAAAAATTTGTACCAGCAACTGTACTGAATGACTCCGTGGTCACGTGTCGAAGTCCAATGGCGAGCAAACCGCTAACAGTGCCAGTTGAAATATGGAATGCAAAAGGTCATCTGCAATCAAGACGTAGCAATGCGTCGTTCACATACGTCGATGCTATTCGAATCAATCAACTTGCCCCATCTCGGGTCAGCAGTTCAGGTGGAGTCAAGGTTCACGTGCTTACAGAAAATCACGTTATTGATGGTCTCAGTTGTTCGTTTGGCTCGATTGTGATTCCAGCTGAATTAATTACAGACCAAGCGCTTGCTTGTATATCTCCACCTCACGAGATAGGTTCTATCCCACTTCGCGTAGTCAATAGCGAAGGTGTTGGAGTCTCTGAAAATGCGATAATGATCGACTTTGACTTGCTCGCCGATACGGTGTCAATTTCTCCTACAAATGGCATGGTTTTCCAGAAAACAAAACTTGGTATTTCGTCAAAAGGTTTATCTTCGACTGTCAAGATTGAATGTGAATTTTACAGCAAGGCTGATGCTGATCGCATTGCAGTAACCGCCTCCGTTGTATCCAGCATTTTAGCAGAGTGTAGCATGCCAGATGCCGCATCGATACCTCTGTCCAGACTCTATCTCTCTGTGATAATCGATAATTATACTGTAGTTCACAATATGGAGCTCAACTACGTCCCCGACCTCGTTGTGAAATCGGTTTCACCAACAGTTGGAATTGTTGGTAAAATAAGCGTGCTTCAATTCGAGTTGGAAGATTCTAGCTTGCCAGCAGCAGAATACTCGTGTTCAATGGGCGGAATTGTGGCAGAGGCACGAAAGATGGAAAATGAGTCCGGTTTTCAATGTCTATTGCCTGTTATGAATTTAACTATTGGACTTCCAATTGCGATAACTAGTAACGGAATCGACTATTTTGTGCCAGAGAAGGATGATGAGAGAGTGTTCCAGTTTGTGCATCAACCGTCTGTCTATTCGTTTTGGCCCCAGATGGGGTCGGGAAGGGGTGGCACCAAGCTGTTGCTAACCGGCGATGAATTTGATCAGCGAATGAAGTATGTGTGTCTCTTCAACGATGACGTGTCCGTGGTTGCAGAGTGGCAAAACATCACCCAAATATCATGTGTGACACCTTCTAATGCGAATGAGCTGGAGCTCATTACTCTAAGTCTATCAGATACTAACAGGAATTTTCAGGTCAACTTTGAACAGCAATTTCGCTACTCACAAGATATTCGCATTGATGCTTTGTCACCGGATACAATTCCGATGAATTTCGATGGAGTAGTTCGTGTTTTAGGAGAGCGCCTTCCGCCATCCCGCTCGTGGTATTGTCGAATCGACTCTGTTATCGTGATAGGCATGTGGAGTTCAACGACAGAGGTACTATGCCCAATCCCTCCACAGAAGTTACCTAATCATTCAAATGTGAGCCTTTCTGTCAGCTTAAATAAGCAAGATTGAGTGAGTCGCTTTCAATTGGGTTGGTTCCCAACTTCACATTACGCTTCGTAGAACCAAAGCTCTTTGCATGCTCTGGTCGTGACGATCTCTTCGTAGCAGGCTCTGGTTTTTCAAATACTACACGACTGGCATGCTACTTTAACAATACTCCAGTACCAGCAGTTTTTATTGATGAGAATCAGGTTACATGTCGCCCACCGTTTATTGCGACGTCGTCAAGTTTAGCTGTTACAATCGCTGGTTATGACGGATTTGTCGCGAATGGTAATATTTTGGTTGAATGCCGTGAAACCCCAGTGATTCAGTATATCGAGCCAAGCAGCGGCAGCTCAACGGGTGGAACTCTAGTAACTGTTGTTGTGAGCGGTGTCAAGAACTTAACCGACACGGAAGAAATACGATGCTGCTTCGATCGGGGGATATTCTCTGGCTATTGCAGTCAATGATTCGACAGCAGAGTGTAGAGTTCCTCCCATGACTGCAGGTTCAAGTCTACTGCACATTTCTCTAGGATCAGAACAAGATGGTTTTGTGAATTCGACAAAAGTGGGATTCCACGTTATGCCTGATCTACACGTGTCAAATGTCCTCCCACATCGAGCTTTCTTGTCCCCAAGCTTGGAGATTTTTGTGTACGGTGATAATTTTGTGAATTCCAACAATTTGCGATGTGTTATGCGGATTGGTTCCAGCGACTACTTTTTGCCTGCTCAGTGGCGCTCACAGCAATTGATTATTTGCACAAAGGTTAATCCTACAATCGGTCCCTTGGTGGAAATTCCAGCTGTAGCACAACTCAAAATTGTAATGAACGGGTATGATCAGGTGGAGACGGGACTTAACATTACTTTGCTGAACCAGCCGCAGATACAAAAAATGGCACCGATTGCTTTCAAAACGGACTTTGACGCGGTGCAACCGTCTGCCTCACTAGTTGGTTACGATTTTGACCCTGGCGTGGATCTCTTCTGCCGATTCGATTCCAATAAGAAGTCAATCTCAACTATGGGAAATTTCGTGAATTCTACGCTAATAAGCTGCGCAGTTCCGTCATGGAGTGAACCCACTCGTGTTAGCGTTTGGTCGCCCACTGGTGGAGAAATCGGCCAAATCGATATGGTATTCAACAACGACACAAGCGCTGCCAAATTATCGTGGACACTACAGCCAAGTTTTGGATCAACACAAGGTGGGACTGTCCAGCTTGCCATCAGTGACTTTGAATTAAAAGGCAACAAGATGTCGGACTGGGAATGCTGTTTCAACGAGGTGAGGTGTAAACGCCTGTACCACGAAATGGAAGGTGGACCGTGGGTAGTAGATCTGCCGAATATGGATGTCTCGGGGTTAGTTCCTGTTGTCTTGAAGTCTGGGGATGGACTCAGAGTAATCGAGCAAAGATCTTGGTTCCACTTCATGGATCCCCCTAAAGTGTGGGCACTGGTACCAAGCCAAGGTAGTGTTCACGGAGGAGACATCATTGCAGTCCAGGGTGAGAGTTTCTTACTCGCTTCGAACTTGCATTGCCGGTTTGGAACAGTGCTTGTCCCTGCGCATTCTGTGTTCGACAACCAGCTAGTATGTGAATCTCCTCCCCGGCTTTCGGAATCTCTTGGAGACCATCGCGTTATTTTTGACGTTGTATACACGGACGGAACTGATAATGCCGCTGAGAGAGTAGCAGAGTGCAGCAGCACATTGGAATTTGAATTTATCCGTGTCCCGGCGATTACAAATGTATCCGCAAAGCATGTCGTAGATGACACTTATCACGGAAGTTACTCAACTTTGCATTTGATGATAACTGGCTCGCATTTCTCTAGGAGTTCGTTCTTAGTTTGCCGGGTAGGACTCGAAGTGGTCACTGCTCGTGTAGTTGAACTTGACACACTAGCTTGCTCGGCAACTGCCAATTATGTTCAAGGGCAAACACTCAACATTTCGGTGTCAAATGACGGGCTGGTGTTTTCATCACCGGTCCGTATTTTAATCGAGGCAACGGCTCCTGTATTGAACATCTCTCAACTGTCACCATTATTTGGACCTGTTCGAGGCAAAAATAACATTTCAGTGATTGGAGTGGGGTTTTCTGCAGGCTCTCTCGATTGCGTGTTCGGATGGGAAGACCAACAACTATACGTTGAAGCACAAGTTTTTAATTATTCTTGTGCGCGTTGTGAGATCCCAATGCGGGCACAGGGTGCCTCACAGGAGCTTCCAGTGTCTCTTCGATCGAAATCGAGCAAAGTATTAAGCAATACTCTGCTTTATCGCTATATGTTTGACCCTGTAGTCGTTTCGGTGGAACCAGTTCGGGCTCTGTTCAATACATTCACGCCGATTTCCGTCAAAGGTGGGCCATTCATATTTACCAATAGTGCCAACTGTGTTTTGCAGTCAAACAGCTCCATTGAACCTGCACAAAAGTTCCCCGTGACTTGGAAATCACCTTCTGAAATTACGTGTGTAATACCCGCTACGGCTTCAGTTGGTACATACGAGCTTGGGATTGCGCAAAACGGAATAGACAGTTCCATATCAAGCATCTCTGTTGACATTATCAATGCACCCGTGGTTGTAAAGATGAGTCAAACCTATGGACCAACTCAAGGGGATACACTGATCACGCTCGTGGGACGACACTTTTCACCAGATATGTCCTGCTGTTTTGGCAGCTCGTGCGTCACTGTGGGTGCTTTTAACGAATCTACCGCAAATTGTTGGAGTCCTCCGCATTCGCCAGGGGTTGTCCCCTTGGAGCTATCCTTGGGTGTTATAGGAAATATACACACCGGGAAAACGTTTGAGTATCGTGACGGGGCTAAAATTGACGCGCTGAAGCCGCCCGTTCTAGTGGTTGGTTCCGAACAATCAAAATCGATTAGAGTGACTGGAACAAATTTCGATTTTAATTCAGCGACAAGATGTCACTTTGGAGGGCTTGGAACCACTGTTCCTAGCGCAGGGAGCAGTACGCTGATCACCTGTCCAATCCCTCTCATTTCAGAAACAATGTACTCAACTGTGGTGGAGCTTTCGATTGTGTCCGATGCTATGTTACGTAAATCCGCAGCGGCAGTAAGTACCTATCTAGAATTGCTAGAGCTGTCAGTGATCTCAAGAATTTATCCAGAAATATGCACCTCATCGGAGCGATTAAGTTTCGAGCTTGAAGGCATCTTTACTTTCGCAGCGCAGAACGTCAAATGCCAATTCAGCTGCAACAACGGAGGTGACACCAATATATACACGGGTGCAGTTATCGTCTCAAGTAATTATGTTGTTGAATGTGAGCTTAATAGTATTGTGGACCCTACGAGCTCGTGCGAAGTTTCATTGTGGCAAGATGAAATCCAGATTTCGAGTAATAGCATGGAGATATATGTTCTTGGTCCGGTACAAGTGCTCCAAGTGACACCCTCTTCCAGCACAACTACCGGTGGAACGCTCATTAAGATTGCTGGCTTGGGATTTCCGATGAGCATCCAAGCGAAATGTCACTTTGGACAGGAAAACGTTGTAAAAGCTACTGTTATCTCATCCTCTGAAATAGTCTGCGTCACACCAATGATCACGATGGGAAACAGGACATACACAGTCGACATGTGGGTTTCATTCGGTGCTATTGATTCACCGATGCTACGATTCATGTTCTTCGCTCCTGTTTCCATAATTGGGATCAATCCAACATTTGGCCCCACACAGGGAGGAACGAGTCTAGCTGTTGAAGGGATAAACATCTCTCCGAAGCTTGATATTAAGTGCTTGTTTGATGGGGTAACTGCTGTGGCAGCGAACGTGTTAGCAGGAGGATTAGTACGTTGTACAACACCACCACTGAAAGTCGGAGCGCACTCGTTGGAGCTCGTTCTTGAGGGTACCAATCGAATGACAAACGATCTCGTCGTCTATGACAGTGTTGAGCGTGAACAGGTTCTTACGATTTACCCTTCACGAGGTATTCAGTCGAGCAATACTGAGAGAAAAATAAGGATTACTGGGGCGAATTTCGTTGATTCAGCTTACTTGTCATGCACATTTGGTGACACCGTGTCACCAGCGGTGGATTTCATATCGACTTCTCTAATCGAGTGTGTCGTTCCATTTACAAACTTAGGAAAAAAGTTGTACGAGTTTCGAACAATGGCGCGGACTTTTCGCAGTCAACTGCGACGTATGAAATACTGCCACGAATGTCTATTGCCAATATTTGGCCTTTGCAAGGCTCTGTAACAGGCGGAACGGTTGTTACTTTAACTGGAGTATTTGGCTATTACGATGATGTTGAGTGTGTTTTCGGAGAAAGAAGTGTGGCCACTCGATTAATCAATGCTACCACGATTGAGTGCAATTCACCGCCGGCTAGAACCAGCGAAAGCGTTCCAGTCAATGTTCGAGTTCATAACACACTTGCTCACGTCGAAGATCAGGATGATACATTTTTTTCTACCGCGCGGGATCGGTCATCAACACCACGATGCCTGTCATCATTTCGCAAACTAGAGGGTTTGTAAACGTGTCAGTCAGTACGGCAGGGCTTGACGTGACAGAGCTAACTAGCTGTCAGTTGATATCACAGCCAGAATCGCATCTTTTCTCGTACATGGTCACGTGGGGTGCAGCATTAATGCAAGTTTGACCGGTGAGTTTCAACTGGCCTTTTCCTCTGTAAGAAAAACAATTGTGACCCAACAAAGCGTTCAGATTATTCCTGCGATTAAACCCATTAGCGTGTCGCCAATGCAGTTTGACGAGAGGGGAGGAACTGAAGCTGTTATATCCGCAATGAATATTGCTACTACGACGAAATCCCTTCGCTGTCTGTTTGGCAATACAATCGTACAGGCACTGACGGTATCAGGTTCTGAACTGCACTGCATAACACCTCAAATGCAGCCGGGGCGCCTGCTAATAAGGCTAAGTCAAGACGATTACTCGTGGTCAGAATACTTTTTGGACATTGTGGTATTTGCAACTCCATCAATATTTGCAGTGCATCCGAATCACTCAGCCTCGATAGCCGGGGAGCTAGCGTACTGGTGTACGGAACAAACTTTAAACCTTTTCCGGACCTGAAATGCATTTTTGGGAGTACCAAGACACCTGCCATCAGTGTCAATGAGTCCTTGGTGAAGTGTACTACTCCGACCATTCCCTTGGCAGGTGTTGTCTCTCTAGCGATCAGCTTGAACGGAAGGGAAACAAGTGTAACTGCTGTGGACTTTCGTTTTGATTCGTTGCCAAGTGAAACTAAGATGCAATCGTTTCAAGAATTACACGATGGGAAATGGGCTGCGAGTGTTGCAGGGTCTGGTATAATTTCTCATGAAGAATATGAATGCCGCTTTGACCGAAAACCGTGGTCTGGTCATCTACGAAATGTCACTTCAGAGAGTTTTGAATGTGTGACTAACACCCGCCAACAAGCACAGCCAACAACGTTGACAATCCTGCTAAATGGACAGATTTTGATCCACCAGAGCATTGCAGAAAAAGCTCGGTGCCCAAGTATGATTTTCCTACCGGCGTCACACGTATTCCGGCCTGGAGAGAGTCGTGTGATTTCATTCACTGGTAATCGATTTCATCCTGCTATGAAGCTGCTCTGTCGTATTGGCCAGATTGATATTCCAGTTACCATAATATCGGAGAGCGCTGCGGAATGTATGCTTCCTGCAAAGCCTCCTGGGAACTACACTCTTATAATATCTTGCACCAGCGGATCTAACCAATTAGGCATTTTACCAGTGTCCTACGATAGCGTACCGCAAATTGAAGTGTTGGAGCCCAACATAGTGCCTTCAGGACATGTTTGCGATGTTGAGATTTTTGGTGGAAGGTTTTCTCGTGACGACCTTATTTACTGTAACTTCGGCGATGCCACCATGCAATCACAAACGGTATTTCTTTCCTCAACACATATAAAATGTTCGACTCGTCGTAGCTGGAGTTCCGGTGAAGTTAATCTGACAGTGGCTTTGGAGACCGTGGATGGAGACACGGAGGTTTTACACCAGATTCCATTTATATTCGTAGAACCTCTCATCGACAGGGTAACAGTGACACCAACCTTTGGCTCAACCGCAGGTGGATATTTTGTAGATCTAACTTTGAACGGATCCACGAAATTCTACAAAGACCATGGCTGCAAATTCGTTGGATATTCCGAGTATTATGGCGATATCAGCATAGTCAAATCGGTTGAAAATGTTATGAAATGCCAAGTACCAAGCATGAAGGTTGGCATGTATTCGGTTGTGATTTCACCAAATGGCCGAGATTACATATCTACAAAGGTTGTATTTTCTGTGCATCTGCCTATCCAAGTAGTCAGCGTGGAGCCTGGATTTGCCTTTGCTAGAAGAAAGACAGAACTTGTAGTCTTGGGAAAAGGTTTTCAACAGTGGATGAAGTTGAGCTGTGGTTTTCGAGGCGCAAAAGATACCAATTGGATTTCGTCAACTGCAGACTATATATCTGACACAATCCTGCGATGCGTCATGCCTCAACACAGGCCGATAAAGGGCAGTTTTCAGTTGCTTCCCGTGACCTCGCTTCTGTATCCTGAAGTAAGCACTCCCTTTTCTTATGTCCAAGAGACTGTGGCTTATTCAATCTCTCCGGAGAAGGGCAGCACAGCTGGCGGTACTATCATTGATGTTGTTGGTCAAAGTTTTTCTAGTTTCCACAACATAACATGCCGCTTCCAGAGCGGGACCACAATAGCTACATTTGTGAACTCGACTCTAGTACGCTGTCGTACACCTGCCTTCAGGGCGATGACAGTTCCCATGAGCGTACTGGTTAATGATGTGAATACGAAGGAAGAATATTTTTCCTTCACGTATTTGCCACCGATCGAAATCAGCGATCTCCAGCTGCTACCCAGTGAATCTATGAATGCCTCATACGAAGTGATCCTGATGCCATCGAATCTATTTGACTTTCAAAACGTCATATGTTCATTTACTACTATCACTTCGAGTGGATGGGTGTCTGAAGATGCAGGTTGGTCTGTTGCAAAGTGGAATCGATCTCGAGCAAGCTGTGCACTACCTTTCTCGCTGCCAGTTGGGACTTTGGCTGTGCAACTTATTGAACCCGTTTTACAGATGAATTCCAACTTAGTTACTTTTGAGAATGTCCCAAGATTTGAGGTTGCTTCTATCGAGCCTAACACCGGTGCTGCATCAGGAGGATATAACATTACGATCTATGGCCGGCATTTCCCATCTACTCTCACGGTTCTCGTTGATTTTGGAGGTCAAAAGCGCGTTGGTACTTTCGTTTCTCCGACTGAAATTCGTTGTACAGTACCACCAGTGCAAAACATTATTCGAGTGACCCTCGCCTTAGCATTTGGTGCATCGCAATCTCTCTTCGATACGGGACTCAGCTTTACGTACAAACCTGTACCATCGGTTCGCTTTATTAAGCCAGCAGCCGGATGGGATCGTGGAGGCAGCCGTGTTGAGGTTTATGGATTGAGGATGGCGTCCTCGACGTCTCTGGAGTGTATTTTCGGGAACATGTCAGTAGCTGCTACGTTTTTATCGAGCGAAAAGCTTGTGTGCTTTACTCCACCATTCACTAAACCTGGACGACTAAAGTTCTTTATCCGAGATAATGGCGTGATATGGGATACTGACATTCCATTAACGTTCGACATGTTACCGGTACCAAGCATTTACTCCATTCAGCCAATATCAGGCAGTGTAGCAGGAGGAACTGATGTTGTTTTGATAGGAAACTTTTCGAACTTCGTAGCTTTAGTGGACTCGATGTTTTGCACGTTTGGAGAAGATGCGTTTTCTCCTGCTCGTATGATAAGTTCGACTGAAATGGAGTGCACTTCACCACCTGCTGGCGACACGATGATCGTAGACATCGGACTGTTCTTTAGTGCAGACTATGTAATTCCTTTGGGTTACACATTCCATTATACGTCCAAGCCTGAATTCGCTTCACTCAGTCCTATGGTTGTCGGTGAGCACACGGAGGGGTTTGTGACATTATTTGGAACTGGATTCTTAGACTCGAGTAGTGCGTTTTGTAGATACCGGAATACGTCAGGAGGCCGAGTGCCCTTGACTTTCGTCCGTGGAACTGTGATTCGATGTCCACTTCCGCTGTTAAAACCCAGGACAGTGTTAATTGATATCAGCTTTAATGGAATTGATATCTTGTCAACAGGACTATCTGTGGTTGTCAACGCGAAGGCAACTCTGTTGAGTATGAACCCGCAAGTGGACACGGTTTACGGTGGTGCAACCGTGGAAATCGTGGGTCTGAATCTTTATTTTACTCCTTCGCTACGGTGCGTATTTGGCACAAGTTGGACTGATGCCGCACTTCGTCATGGTAAAATATATTGTCGCATTCCGCCGTCTTCATCACTATCAACAGAAAGCCACGTGAACGTTTCACTGATCAGCGATGCCATGACGTATGCTTTCGAGTCTTTTCAGCTGGCGTACACGCAGATACCAACTATCTCATCTGCTGAAGTTGTTCCTGATTTTGACAAGGGTCTTCAACATCTCCGAGTATGCGGTAATTTCACGGATATTCCGACGCCTCTCTTCATGAGTCTCGAGAAATTTGACGAGCAGCTGAACATTACAAAGATTTTAACAGTCGCACATGGAGTAAAACAGGACGACAAATGCCAAGTGTTTGACGTCACAATGGCCGAAGAGGGTTGTACTGCTGGATGCGAGTTACGGGGTCGGTTAATAATCAGACCTTCTTCCCCATCGGAAGGGATGTAACCTTGTCTACATTGCCTCATATAGTTGCGGCAACACCTCGTTATGGTTCATTTAAAGGCAATGAATTTGTACAGATTAGAGGAAGGAACCTTCCTTTATTTTCACGACTCTATTGTGTTTTTGGAGATAGCACTCCTATGCCTGCTGCGTTAAGGAACAATCAGGCACTTGAGTGTGAAATCCCGCCTCATCCGTCTGGAAAAGTTGATCTAAAGATTGGAATGCTTCCAGACATCAAGTCGGACAAGGTGTACACTTTGAAAACATTTCCGTTTTTATACGTTGGTGGGATGGGTTTGATCAGCGTTCAGCCCCTGATAGGGCTTTCTCGTGGAGGAACTCGAGTGCTTGTTCGCGGAAAAGGATTTATTCCGCATCATGAACTCAAGTGCCATTTCGGGGAACTTACCGTTCCAGCTTTGTATGTTAACACTTCTTTTATTATGTGTACAAGCCCTCCACAGTTTAGGGGGTCGACCAAGTTGCTGTTTTTGTGTCACTGGGGAATTCATCTACGATCGTATATGGCGATACGAATTCAACATTTTCGTATATTAGCACCCCTCTGATACAAAATATCAATCCAGCCAGCGGAATGTACAACCAAGACCATTTTGTAAGTCTTCGAGGTATCGGATTTGTACAAGAAATGACGCCAAGGTGTCGATTTGGCAAAACCAACGACACGTTCCCTGCACAGTTCGTTTCGTCAACCGAACTTGTGTGTGCGTTTAGAATGGATTCTAGTAATGACTCTCATGGGATTCAGCCGCTATCGATCAGTCTGAGTATAAATGGTCAGCAGTATTTCGAGACTGGGCACAACTTCACTGCATTTGAGCCTCTAACGTTGATTGGAGCTCGGCCAGGAATCATGTTAATATCCGTAACGAAGCATGTGAAGCTTGAATGTCGTGGTGCATTTTCTTCCTCGGAATGGGAGTGTGTCTACGATGATTTGAACGTAACAACTGCTGGACAATTCATTTCAACCCAGCAAATTTCATGCAGAAGTCCCCTACCAAATTTCTGCGACCTGGTCTGATGGGCATTCATCTGCTTCATGCTGGTGTAAAATATTCCATAAACAGCATTGGCGTGGAGGTACATGAACCACCAGAAATCTTAGACTTTTACCCAAAATCAAGGTCAACCTACGCATGGTCAATAGGTGACTTTGAATTGCCTGAATACGTAACGGTAACCGGGAAAATGTTTATTCCTTTCAGGGGAATTGATTGCCGGTTTGGTGCACTCATCTCTCGTGGCACGTTTGAAACTACGAATCGAGTTCGGTGTCGTATTCCTATGTCTCTTGTGCCAAGTCAGGTGCCAGTTTCAATCTCATTTAACGAAGTCGACTTTATCCATGCACTAGAACCGTTCGAGTATCTTCCAGGCTTCTCTCTTCGCAATCTATCTCCAATATATGGTGCTGTGTCGGGGGTACTCCCGTTCATATTTACGGCGATAAATTTTCTATGGATGAAAACATTAAATGTTACTTCGGAGAAAGAGAAAGCAGCAGCTATGCGATCGTCCTTTCAACGACAGAGATAGTTTGTACGAGCCCTGTTGTGGCAGAGGCTACCCAAGTTGACGTTAGCATTTGGTCTTTGACTCGCCGTTTAGCAGGAAATGTCTCGAACGCTTTCATCTATACGAAAGACCCAGTGGTTCTCGTGGTATCGCCAATTCAGGCATTGGAGAAATCGGAGACGCTTTTTGACATTTATGGCCGAGGGTTTGTCCACTCACCGTTGCTCGGATGTGATTTTACGAGAAACCTCGCAAATTCATTAAATGTTGTTTTCCTCAAAGAAATTGTTCATGCAATATGGGTCTCACCCATACACATCCGATGCTTTTCACCAGCCACAAATATATCGGTGGGTCACATTCGAATAGGAGTGACAAACAACGGAGTGGACTTCGTATATGCGAGTCAGTCAGCAGCCATTCATTTCCTAACACAATTCGATATCGCTAGTATCTATCCCTCGATTGGTAGTGCAGAAGGTGGCACCGCTGTCACGATAAGCGGAAGGAGTTTTGATCCTTCTGAGAGATATTGGTGTCGCTTTGGCCACAGTATTGCCAAGACCGCTGCGACAGTTGTGAGCTCGGAAGAATTAAGTTGTGTCAGTCCATTAATCGTTTCTCGTAGTGATGGTGGTAACATTGACGTTCCCATTTATCTATCCGTGAACGGACGTGACTTTTTCCTGCGCACCAAAGTTTCAAGTACCGGGTTGGACCCCAAGTCTACAAAATATCGCCTACTGAGGAGCAATGGACGGATCAACTATAGTCACTGTATCAGGTTCGGGATTTGTGCCAGAAGCTCCATGGTGTCGTTTTGGGGATTCTCTGGTCCGAGGATTTGTGCATTCAAGCACTGAAATACTGTGTACTGCACCGACGAATCGCTATGCCGAGGCAGTGATTGTTGAGGTATCGATTAACGATGGTGTTGACTTTACACGGAATGGCATTCTCTATACGTATATGCTCCCCCGCGAATTCGCCAGATGACGCCCATTTCAGGACCAGTAAATGGAGGGACGTTGGTACAAATTGCTGGTTTGAACTTGTATTCATCAAAGTTCACTCAGTGCTGCTTTGGAAATCGATACTTCTGCACACATGGGTGGTTGCTGAACGATACTGTAGTTGAGTGCGTGACGCCGCCTTCCTCAAAACTTTCGGCTGCAACGGCTAGTTCTCAACGCGTTCCAGTGTTGTTGGCATTAAATGGACAAGACTTCGTCACGCTCAACGTGCAGTTTGAATTTGTACTAGAGCTCATAATTGAAGATGTTAAGCCTTTAGTTGCAGATGGCAGTGGGGGACGACGGTCGTTTTGAGTGGTCGACACTTGCACTATTCTACTGGCTTAGAGTGTCGATTTGGCAACGAGCGAACACTAGCCACGTTTTGGAATGAGTCGGCAATATCGTGCGAGGCTCCAGTTCATGCAGCAGGAAGGACAACACTTAGCGTTTCTCTCAACGGGCAGGACTTTACGATTGTAACGTCAAATTTCGTATATATTCAGCTGCCATCGGTATACAAGCTCGAACCTGATGCAGGCCCTCTTAGTGGAGGTTTCGAGGTTCATCTACTCGGGGGTCCCTTTTCCAACGCCACGAACATAGCATGTGAGTTTTCTGGAGAAGATGAAATTCTTGGGGTTGTTTCCGCCACCTACAAGTCCCAAGCGGATGTGAGCTGCATTGTGCCTGTAGGAACGTTAGGAAAAGCGTCGATCGCACTCTTTGTTGATGAGATATCGGCGCCTCGATTACAAAATCTGGCTTTCTCGTATCATCGAGATGTTATCCTTAACACGTTGGAACCTTGGTTGTGTGAGAATGGAGGTGGATGCAAGATTGTACTTTTTGGAGATCACTTCAGGCGGAATGGAAATCTATCATGCTGCTTTAGTACGAATAAATCCGATTCTGTATGTGTTGACGCGGACTTTGTAAGTGATACACGTTTAAGCTGTGTGACTCCCGCTATGGAACAAGTTGGTTCTGTTGATGTCAGCGTCAGATCGTACAATGTTGCGGTTTCAAAGCAGTCCCTTGAGCTAGAAGTTCACCACCCAATCGTTGTTACCAATGTATATCCTACCACGGGGACCTATCGTGGTGGAACAAAACTCAAAGTAGAGGGGTGGAATTTTAAGTTCACGCACCAGCTTTCGTGCTGCTTTGATAATGTAAAGATTCAAGCAACGTTTATCAATTCGTCGCTGATTGAATGCTCAACTCCAGGATTTGGTACAAAGTCTGTCGAAGTTCGTGCGACCAACAATGGTCAAGACTGCTTAAATGGTGGAGATCGATGGATGTTCGCGTTCAAATTCCCGCCTTCTGTTCTCGCAGTATCGCCGAATTCTGGAACACGTCTGGGAGGAACATCGGTATTAATTCAGGGGAGAACTTTAAAACGAATGAGTCTGTGTGCTTCTTCGGATCAGCCGAGGCTACTGACTCATTTGTGGTGTCAAATTCGTTGATTGAGTGCACAACACCTGCTTTAAATTACTCCCAGAGAGTTCAGGTGACGGTGGCTGACAATACTCTCGATTACTCCACAAATCCAGTATTTTTCACATTTGTCGCTGCAGAAGAGGTCAAGTCCATATCACCAGTGCGAATATCTTCTATCCAAGGGGGCAAAATCACACTGACGACTGAGAATGCTCGAAATGGCGCCAACCTTAGCTGTTTCTTCGATGACGTGTTGACCCCAGCGGTATTTGAATCCTCGTTTAGTGTGCGCTGCTTTTTACCCAGACTAACACCAGCCTATCGAAAGGTTTATGTTTCAAATGATGGAAGGCAAAAATCTCAAAGTTTTGCACTTGTCCAACTCGTTGCGCCCCCGCTAATCGCTTCAGCTGATCCACTTATTGGTAGTATGGAGGAGGCAAGGTGGTTTCAATAACGGGTTATAGGCTGGACCTTGTGTCTCATTGCAGCTTTGGCGGAGTATTCACTTCTGCGTTCGTGGTGAGTCCAAGCCTCCTTCGTTGCAAAACACCGAGACAGGATAAATATGGAGACGTCCCAATCAAACTTTGGGATCACGGATCTGAAATCCCGTCGCAACAAATCCTGTTCACGTACTTGAGTCCGGAGCTAGCAACAACGCGTAGGTTAGCATTAATTGAAAGTCAGTTAGGTGGCATCCCTGAAGCATCCGCAGTTCCAACAATCCTGTCTGTAAACCCGCCTAGTGCACCCATTACTGGCGGTACGATCATCACTGTGCGTGGAGTCAATTTCTGGAATTCAGTGGAGCTAGCATGCCGATTTGGTTCTGTCATTGTTGGGGGAGGTATCACTCCGCTGAGGAAATTGTATGCACGTCGCCACGGCTACAGCCAAATAGTTACACGTTTCAAGTGTCGAATGACGGTCGAGCATTTTCAAACAGTCCTGTGAGCATTATTGTATATACAGATGCTTTTGTAGAGTATATTGCTCCGACGCAGGGGCCTCAAGTAGGTGGAACCGCAGTGACAGTTTATGGGAGGCATTTTCAAAAAGGATCGAAATTGCGGTGTCGATTCGGGGATCTGGAAGCAGTTCAAGCTGTGAAGTTTATATCTTCCACTGAAGTAGTCTGTGTATCTCCACCACAACGTGACACAACTTCGGTTGTAAGGGTGGTAGTGATGAACAACAACATCTCTTCCACACCAAATCCGGTGTTTTTCACGTACACAACGGCAGCTGACGTAGTGTCCGTTACTCCTCGGCTCGGAAGCATTACTGGTGGGACAGCGCTCTTGATTCGGTGGTACAATCTGGACATCACTGACAATGGAACGGTATCTTGTCGCATTGGCACCATGAACGTCGTTGGGAAGGTTCTTGATTCAAATTTGGTGAAATGTGTTACACCTGCGATTGACAAGCCAGGGAAGCAAGCAGTCCAAGTGAGCACGAATGGTGTTGATTTCACTGCCTCGAAACTGATGTTCGAGTATGTTGAGGATATTGTGATCTACGAGTTGATTCCGAACTTGGGCCCTGCGGTTGATGCGGATACGGTCGTGAGCATTCGTGGAAAGGGTTTCGTGAACGCTGTTGATCTAGCGTGCATATTTAGCTCCGAGATAATTCCTGCTACCTTTATCAACCCGAGTATGATCTCGTGTGCGACGCCACGAGCAAATCCTGGTAAAGTGACTGTACGTGTCTCCAACAACGGCGCTGATTTTCTACTAGCTCTGCATCGTACTTATATGTCAAAGACATGTCAGTATCTCGCCTGTTTCCAACCATAGGACTTAAAGAGGGAGGGACCACAGTGTTCTTACAGGGACAAAATTTTGTGAATCACACGTTGCTCGCTTGTCGCTTTGGTGAGGCCATCAGTCCGGCTACCTATCTTTCAAACTCAATAGCAACTTGTGTTGCACCTCGACAGCTCGTCGATCTGCGAAGTACAAACGGCATAATTTCAGTGGTGCTCACAAACAACCTCGTGGATTTCACAAACAGCGGTTTGCAGTACACATACTTGCAGAAATGCCCGAGCTCGCAATTCTGCTCGAATGGTAACATCCTTCCATGTCCAAATGGGACAATATCTGAAACAAGCGGTAGCACCAACTTTTCGGTATGCTCGCCTGGAACATTTCAGCCACGCCAAAGCCAAACGGTTTGTCTTCCGTGTCCGGTTGGGTACTTTTGTCCAGATCACGGGATGAAAAACCGCTATTGTGTCGTGCAGGAATGGTTTGTGATGAGCATGGACTTCGAACACCTGTAAAGCGCTGCCCGTCCGGACATTATTGTCGGAAAGGTACCAAAACAGCAGACATCCGCGACTTTCTTAACAACCTGAGTATGCTGTCGAGAACGAGACCCAGCTTGCAACCTTCATAGAGAGCTCTCGAACTTGGGCACTGATACCTCGCGTGGCTCCTGCTATTGGCAGTCGCCGACTTGAGCACCCTCCAAGCGAAGGTAGCTGCATATCTCAGCTTTGCATTGAGAGCAGCACACTTCTTCTTGCTGAACGGCCTTATTCATGCCCGATTGGTACATTTTGCCGTGGTGGCGTTGCTGCGCAGCTATTGCAAACGAACAACTTCAGCACCCCGCAGAAATGCTATCCAGGTTTCTTCTGCCCGCGAGGTTCAAGTACGCCGGAGGGCAAAGGACCTTGTCCCACAGGTCACTACTGTCCTAACGACGTGGATGCGGTCGTTTGTCCTGTTGGGCAATACTGCCCGGGTGTTGGCAACCTACGCCCAAGAGACTGCTATCCAGGAACATACAATCCGTTCACGAAGCAGTCCAATTGCACTCTCTGTCCAACTGGTCACGTTTGTCCTCAGCCCAAAATGCTAGCACCAGTGCTGTGTCCTGCTGGTTTTGTCTGCATTTCGACTGGATTGTCAACTCCTGTGCTGTTGTGTCCGGCAGGTTATATCTGTGGAGAAGGAACACGAACATTGGATCCGTCTGATGTAAATCCTTACCGACCTATGCCCTGCCCGAAGGGGACCTACTGCCTTGGTGGTGTGGCGCATAATACAACGATTGACTGGATACCCAGTCGACCTGAGGGTGCGGTGGCTCCACAGGTTTGCACCGAAGGAACGTACTGTCAGGAGGCAACATCAACGCTATCGGGCACTGGTGTTTGCTTCGCTGGGCATTACTGTCCACCAGGGTCAAGTGTTCCAACACAAGCTCAAGTTGGTAGTTTTGCTGGGACGACAGGCTCTGTTGCTGCAACGTTGTGCTTCCCAGGAACATATACCCCGCTAAAAGCTACGGTGGCATGTGAAATCTGTCCGGCTGGCCATAGCTGTCCTAGTTACGGTACTTACATTCCATCGCTATGTCCACGAGGGTCCTATCGGTCACTTGCTGATAGCATCACTTGTCGAGCTTGTCCAGAAGGCACTTGGTCCCCTCACACCGGGCTGACCGATATTTCGCACTGCGAAATTTGCCCAGCGGGAAGAGTGTGCGGCAGTTCGGGCATGTTCACGATGGCCTCAAGCTTGCCTTGTGCAGCTGGCTACGTCTGCGGTGAAGGAACAAACAGGCGCGGACAATTCGACCACATGTGTCCTGCGGGCTACTACTGCTCGTCTGCGACTCCCATCAGTGAGCAGTACACGAATGTTTGCGAAAAAGGCAACATTTGTGTACGCGGTACGAAAACTATTGAGAAGAACAAGAGCAAATGCCCGGACGGCAAGTTCTGCCCTCTCGGTACAGCCAACACTAGCAGCGTCTACATTAATTGCCCGAGTGGAACGTGGTCGACCTCGAGCGAGGAAGAATTGTTAGACTGCAGTATTCGACCTGTGCCAATCTGCGATAAGCTCCCGGAAAAGCAGTACTACCCGCAGTTCAGCTACGTTTTTCAAGGTACTCCAGTGAGCTTCGACTCGACAGTGGAGAAGGCGCGCACAGGTGAGGTGGAAGTTGTTGATATCGTCTACCCTGTGAATGAGTCAGCGTCTGTGTCCTTCTGGAACAATGATACACTGGATGCAATTCGCGTATGTCCACCGGAGATTGGCACGAGCGGTGGAATGCTGTTAACCGTCATTGGCCGCAACTTCTTAAACACTGATCGCCTTGTCTGCAAGTTTCAGCTACCGAAGTCAACAGCTACTCATCTCTCACCAGCATTCTTTGTAAGTAGTACACGTGTAACATGCCGAGTACCTCCATTCGTTGGCGATTCCAGTCCCAACCCAGCTACGGGAACTTCGTTTTCGCAAACGGTGATGGTGAGTGTCTCGAACTATGGTGTGCACTTTTCATCCACGACCGCCAGCTTCACATTTGTGTCGGACGCAGACGCCGCAGCACTAAACTTTAAAACGCTTATGGCAACGTGCTTGAACCGGATTGAAGCAGAGGAGGGATTCCGTAATGACGATAAAGCGTGGTTTGCGCTAACAGGTCTCGGGAAAGCCAAATTGTCATTTGATTTCCGTCATCTGCCTGATGATCTTGTCTACAATGAGCACTACAAGATCGCGATTTTCGTAAAAACAGCACATGCGAAGACCAGACATGCGATTCCCGTGGAGTGGTGCTGCCAAGTGGACCTGATGTCGAGACGTCTCCGTGTCGTCGCCCCGTGGAACTTCCACGTTGGTTCCTCTCATCAGCAGTGGACAAGAATGACCTACTGAACATCACACTGCTGGCGCTAGAGGATATAACCTTCAAAGTGGAGATCCATATGACGCACGGATTGTACGCGTCAGTCGCACCATTCTTCGTTAACTCGACTGTCGTGAAGCTTAAAACTCCGACGCGAAGCAACGTTACGCTTGGTGTAGACGCGGATACTCGTCCACTCTCACGCTCCATTTCGTACGAGGAGCAGATGGTATCTCGAGACTACACGTTCCTGATAGCTTACTTTGGAGGAGACGGAGACTACACATCTCCACCACTTAACCTCCCGCCGAAATATGAGGCCTATGAACGCGGTCGTGTCTTGCTGTCACACAATGTGAGCAGCACTGCTGAAGAGGTACCGCTGGTGGTTGATCCCTACAACGAAGTTGTGACAGATACCACTTACTGGTTGATGCCCTACGGCTCCGCTTCACTAACGCATGAAAGGGTTGAAAAGTACCGCGAGACGTTCCAAGAGATGTATGTGGACCCAACAGCTGCTACAGGAACACAGTACCTGTTCAAGTTCGACAAAATGCTTCTTTCGTATGTGCCGTTCTTGTCGAACTGCATGGAGTATGACTCGTATATGCCTCTTTTGATCTGTTTGAGAGTGATTCCTGCCAATTGCCGGAAATGACATCAGAAACGGGTAGCTACGGACGTACTTGGTGGCGACGTGAGTTTCCGCCGTTGCCGAACCAGGATGATATACGCTACGTGGGTCCGCTGGACGTTGGCCAGGAACCCGTTGCAGATATTTGCATGATGGATATTCAATGTAACTACGAAGAGGACTTGCCAACTGCTGATGTGACCCCACGCTGGTTTGAACAAACTGCCGGCACGGTTTTGTACTACCTGCTGCGAGAACCAGCTACCTTAGCAGACTACTTGCATGGAGGTCAGTACTACGATGAAATCTTCGATCAGTTTGGGTCCGACTACTTCATCCCTGTCACTGTGGATAACTCGGCCGCTCAAAATCTCGAGGGAGACTGCACTACGCTGTGCTTTCCGCGTTCTGTCACACTCGATGTTGCATACTATCAGCTGGACGATCATGTGAAGCGGATTATTATGGCGACACTAGTCTATGATAACTACGATCGTGACTCGACCAACACAGCGTACACGTTCAGTGTCAATCTGTATCCACTCAGCTACTTCCAGCTCATCATTCAGTTTGCTTTCGAGAAGCAAGTATTTGTCGGACTCTTTTTCGTGCTAGGAAGTATGATGACTGCAGGCGCACTCATCTTCTGGATCGTGGTGCGCATTACATCCTATCTGCAGTCGCCACCACGCTTCCGGTTTTGGACTATATTCGCGCTTATTGCACCACCTCCTTCTGTGGGTGTAGCGATGGCGTCATTGCCTATTTTCTCTGTTGTCTGGAGCTTCTACATACTGCTCAATGGTGATAAATACTTTACCTCAACTGGATACTGGTTGATTGACAATATCGTGCCCCACTACCTCGAGACCAAGCTTGACCTGACGTCGCGCCAGAAACTCGTAAGGGGCGTACTGGACTCTGCTTCATTGCCTTTGGGCTCTACCTCGTTGTTCTAGGTTCGCGTATTTTCCTCCCTAAGCCAATTTCGATCTCCGAAAAGTCATGGCGGAGCAAAATGACCGCGACGCACAAGAACGCAGTATCTGGTGGCCGACGCAGTGGAAGCGGGCTAACATGATTTTCTCGTCTATCTTGCTGGGTCTTTTCCTGGTTCTCATGCTTGAATTTTCTTTCTGGGGCTCGTTTGGCGACTACATGTTCTATGTAATCGTGGCACAGGAAGTTGTCAACGCGGTGATGGAAGGTTGGATTGAGTCTCAGCTAAACGAGGCCTTGCTCATGGCGCCGCTCGTCTCGGCACTCAGCCTCATCGGTGGAATTATGACCTTCGGCGCCACAGACTTCGGTGACTTCGTGCTGGGCAACACGCTAGATTTTGGTATGATGCTACTCATGCGGGTATACGCAGATACAGCCATCGAGGCTATGACCGACTTTGTGAAACAAGTGCTGAACTACTGCTGGGTCAAACTTAAGGCGTTTGGACACGGCGCACTATTGCTGTTCAAGAGCTTTACACGTTCCACGGCTGCTGTAGCAGCAGCAGATACAGACGTAAAGAAGAAGAAAGAGAAGGAAAAAGAAGGTGGTGCAGAAGGAGACGGTGGAGAAAGCGCAGAGACTGTGGAGCCCATTATCGACTTTTATGCTGGGTGTTCCATGGATCGGTTGGCATTGTTTTACCAACCCGTGCTGATCCTTATAATGATGTTCTTCCGTGAAGAAGTCATGCTCCCAATTTTGTACAACATCCGCGAGAAGGACATGGAGATCTACCTATGGTACTCTCTCATCATCCTGCTATTCCAACTTGTTACTGAGGTTTTTGTCCTGAACGTGGTCGAGATATTCCAGGGATGGAAACTCTATGACTACCTCGTATACTGCCGCTATCGCTTCTTGCAGCGTGAACAGCGCTGGAAAGGCCTTGAACCGAATCTGGACGAATGTATCGACGAAAGCCTGCGTACGCTAGACCAAATGTGCTTCTCGTCGCAGTTCTTCATGATGTGCACGATTCACATTACAGGTATTGTGTTTTTCGTCGTCGGGATTGAAATTATGGCGCGGGCGAGCTATAATCTCTTTGGAGACCCAGCTATGCCGCTGCTAGTCGCGTTTGTACTAGCCACCGCAGTTTTCGTACGCACTCTCGTCTTGTTCTTGGCCGTGAAGTTCGAAGTCTGGAAGATCAAGCACGAAAACACAGCTTGGCTCGCACCGCCAGACGAGGATGACGAGTTTGGTGTGCCTCGCTGGGACGAGCTAGAGAAAATCAAAGGTGCTTCGCACGAAGCTTACCTCATGAACCAGCGCATTACATCTGACACCTTCCGCAACAAATTCCTCAACTACAACCGTTCGTGGCTCGTAAGTCAGCTGCCGTCAATCCTGACTCCCCGCACATTGCGCCGAGCCAGACCATATTTGCTCGCCCAATTTGCCAAGATCCTTGACAGTCTGAATCCGCAAGTATCGGACGACGACGAAGAAGGTGACGGCCGTCCACAGTTTGGTCCTGTGACCTTATCAGCTCCTTCACGTACAATTATCCGTCTTTGGCTGGCTCGAGCTCGTCGGATCCTGCGTCTCAAGACGGTTGTGCAGCCACTCATCCAGCAAGCGCGTAAGAGTGAGTGCGAAATGTGTCTTTCGCGGAGGCAGCTACAGGTGGAGATGGCTATTCCGATTGAGGTGCTTGGCGACAAGTTTGAAAGTCAAACACTTGCGGAGGAATTCGACGCTGTAGCTTGGAAAGAGTTCTTTGCCAAACACCAGAAGTTCAAAACGCTTTGCTTGAACTGCATCGTTCACCTGAAGACTACCGGTCAACTTAGTGACCTGCGAGGTCTTGGTGGTGGCCGTGATGGTGATGGCATGGATGGAGACAGCGGGTGGGGCCCCGTACAGTTAAACACAGCGTCCTATGCGTTGCTGCAGAAATGGTATCGCACAGCTCAGGACCGTGTTTTCGGCAGGAGCGGCAAACGTCGACAGCAACTGGATGTGAGTGATGACGAGGAAGAAGCCATGCAACACCGCTACGAGTGGACTCGACAGCCTGTGGTGCTTAATGCTGCGTCTACAGCACTGGCCCGCAAGTGGTTGATTGCTGCACGACAAAAGCTCCGTGAACCGGGTCGAGCACGTGACCAGCTCCCAACAAACTTGACGGCGATTCACCCAGCAGGTCGCACTGGTGCCACGCCAGTCCCCAAACCAGCCAACAAGATGGGTGCTGCAGGTGGCGAGGCCGTCAAGGCGTCCAAGATGCGCCGTAAGTGAGATAGCCTACATACAAAGACACCACACGCATGCGCAAATACATATCCAAAATGCATTCATTCTATAAGGAAACTGCTCGAAAGCAACTTGATGCCTGGAGTCGCGCCTGCCGAGGATTTAAGTGACCTTCTTGGCAAGGTTCTTGAAGCCGACACCGAGACACGACAGCAGCACCGTTTTGGTCTCTGGGTCAGGCTTGATTTTGAACGTGATACCGAAGAAGTCGCGCAGGTGGCGCAAGCACTCGATACTGTAGGGCGTCAGCTTGCCGAATCGCACCTTGGCCACGTCCTCAGGTCCCAGCGCCATAAGCAACAGCACCAGTGTCTGGTTCGTCGAGTCGACGCAGCCGCCCTTCTGAATCTCCTCGCAAAGGTAGTGCGAGGCGCGCGTGGCCACATCCTCCGGCAGGTCACCAGGTTCAGCCGCCGCCTCCGCGCCTAGAAACACGCCCGTGGTCGTCTCCGCCACCAGCGACAATGCAAAACCCGGTGACTGTCCCGACTCGGCGCCCTTGTAGTGGTCCGAGTAGATGTACACGTCCGGCAGCAGTTTGTTGAAGAGTCCACGACCGGCGTCCACAATGCGGTTGGACGTCTGCGGCGACACGCGCGTGCTGTACGCCACGCCGCGAACGCGCTTGATGAATCCTTCGTCCACCAAGTGGACGGCACGGAGCTCTCTCACCAGTGGACACCTGAAGATGACTTGTCCACCTCCGAGCGGCGGGGCGCCGCGCTTCTTTACAGCAAAGTCCAGTCCCTCCTCAATGCCAAAGTGGCGCAGCAACGGCAGCGTCGTGGCCTTAAAACTGTCCACCGAGGCGTCCACGTGGTCGTTGGTGACGCCCGTCAGCGTGGCGTGCAGCGGCAGCTTGCCGAACGGGCCCAGCGCCGCCAGCACCTCCAGGAACCAGCCGACGGAGCGCTGCGTGCCGCAGTCGTGCTCCACGCGGCCGCCCAGTACGAGCCCCGGCTGGTACTTGAGCTTGGTGCCTGTCTCGTTGATCTCCAGGTGGCTGCCGCTGGTCACGCGGTCCAGCAGGCGTAGCAGACTCGCCTCGAAGGGCGCTAGCCCAGGGTTTTCGTCCTCCGCGCGGATGTCCTGGATGACGAGCGGCCGCCCGCTGAGCGTGGCGCACACTAGGCGCTGGCGGAAGTTGGCGCAGCCTTGGAAGCGCAGCACGCCGCCGGCAGAACGTCGTGAGGAGGAAGCGCGAGGAGCCATCGAGGCGAGACGGAGCTGCTGGGATTGAATTGACTGGAGCGGACTGGAGCGGAGCGGTGTGTGTGACTTCTGGGAAGTCATAGAGGGAAGTCGATCAGAATAACGTCTCTGTTGTGTAAAACCTCTTGAATGGATTCGACAATAATTGACCGCAATCATTGCATAACACTTAAAGTATTGCGCGATATTATCTGGAAGTTGAAGCTGCCAGAATTTAAAGAGTTGCTCAGAAAGCGGCGTTGGTTGTGACGCTGACGCACTTGTATCTACTGACCAACTTGCACCTGTGGGTTGACGGAGCATCCGCGGATGTTGCGTCAGCGCAATGGTGCAAGTTGGTCAGTAGATACAAGTGCGTCAGCGTTAGATCAAGCATCGGTGAAGTGCGCCTATCATCAGCAACCTCAGACCGGCAACTTCTAAGCACCTCGCTCAATCATCTTTCCAGCATATGTGTGTGTCACGCTGATGTTAATTTAATTTGCTGTGCGGTTCTTCTTGTTATACCGTGACATGATCGAATGGTCGTCCGAGACGATGAGGGAAGAACGTGTGTATAACGTAACGTGCAAACTCTCTGCGCGTCGTCTAATCCTGATAGAGATTTTTCACAAGCTAGTATTGGACGGGGTGACCTCTCGCCACTGTCGACTGAGCGTAGATAATCAGACGATTGCTTGGTTCAACAGCACACCATAAATTGCTGGAAAGGTCTTCGAAAGGGGGATATGCAGCGCCAGTTCATTATGGATTTCAGATGACGATTGAATAGTCTCGGATGTTGCATTGAATGGAGCAAGTTGCGTACCGTTTCCGACATTTTCTGCTCGAGTGGTCTAATACAAAATTGCTGGTGGCTAGACCTTCCAGCCGAAATTTCTCGACGCCATTTCCACGATCTCCTCTTCAATATTAGTTTCCTCGCCACGACTATAAGTTGTGCGATGGAGTCTTCAACAACGAACGTATGCCATAAACTGTGTGAATATTATAACGAGCGCTGACGATAGCCTCCACCGCCGATGATGAATACCGCAAATAAGAACAGCTGGGCGCGCTCTCATCGCGATAAATATGAAACACAATGTGGTTCATTCGCTCGTCGAATTCTTTCTGCTCGAAAAGCCCTACCTGGTCCTTTAACTCGTCGATATTGTGTGGAATAGCACTATCCACACGTTTGGCCAAGTCATCAAACTTTTCAGATGATGAAAATACGAATCTTGGTTTGCCCCCGACGAGATTGAATCTCCGAACCCACTCATCTGGGTCCTCCAAGTGAATTGCGTCGACGAAGCTCTTACACTCGGCTTTGGTCCATGGGTTCATATAAACCTTGAAGCACACTTCCTTCACAAATTTGTTGTAATGCTTAGTGCGTGGACTAGCAAACACATACGCATGAAGAAAATGACCAAAGCCCAATGCTCCGCCGGCTTCATTACCGTCAAATAAATCCTCGTATGCTCTTCCAGCAAGCGGCGTGTCAGATATATCGTAGCCGTTCGCGCTGTTCCAATTGAAGTAATAGGTCGACGATTCACCAAGAGGGCGGCAAGCAATATCCTTTCTCTCCGTCATGAACACAAGGAGCAAAAATACTCCAAAGACTGATTTCCCAATCCCAGGACTGCCAAGCACAAGAACTCTGCCAAGTGATCCATTTAACGCCAATCCTTGCTCGATCATCTTATGGAGGTCCCAATATTCCTGTCGAATGTATAAGCCGTTGCACAAGCTTGTACTAAAGACTGTTTTTGGCATATCCAATACATTTCCTACGGTCAGGTCGGTCTCACGAGTTAGTTGCTGTCCAACTGTGGTAATTGCGACCAATTCTTCCAGCCGAGAGAAACCGGCGGCATCCGTTCTCCGCCTTTTTCCGGCTGGCACTGTCACGATCATCTTTGCTTGCGGTGTTGTCGTTTCCGTAGCCCCAGACGCTGGACTTTCAGGGACCAAAACCAGCACGTGGATCATCTCCTTCGTCGCAGTATCTCCAAACAAGTCACCAATCACTTCTGCTGGGTCTATTGTTTTGCGCAGAAGCATCTCCACGTGCCCCGTCATGGCTCCTCTCTGCAGAGCAACTACACCAAGACCATTCGGCGGCATCCAAGCGCCGCCCTCCGTCTTCGCCAGGAAGAGTTGAAGATCCTTGGCGTCGCACTTGATCGTCGTTGTGTTCTTCTCCTTGATCGCGTCCTTCAAGAGAGCCACCGTCTTCCACTCTTCGATGATTATCGAGACCATGCTCCCGTCTCCGACGATCGAACAGTTTAGCAAAGTCATCTTCCCTCGACGCAGCAAATTCTGGAATGGGGGACAATTGTTGTGGTCTTTTTCTGGGATAGCAGTCTTCAGTGTAAAAGAAACTCGGCATCAAGTGGTATTGATATACTGTACAGCCTATATCATATCAAGATGATACTGATATGCAGATACAACATCTGATACTGAAATGATGTCTAGTCTTACTCAACCTGTTGCTTAAGAGTCGTGTAAGTTCGCATTTTCGCCTGTCTTAAACACGCCCATTCTGCTCGCTTGCCACCAGACTCGCTCGAAGGTCGTTAACTACGTAGCTGCCCAAGCTCTTGCGCAGCAGTCGAAAGTGGCTTGCTGAAATATTTCCCTTGCGATAACTGCAATCACTGGAAAATTGATCTGGTCTTGCACCCTTAAACCACCTGATGATATCTACTTCACGATAGAGCTTTAGCATATTGTAGTTGTTTTCGTTCGGTGTGTACTGCCATTTCGCCGCCAGTCCCTTCCACGTATTCGTAGCTTGAAGCGGTAGGTCGTCATAGTCATCGCGTGTTGCTCCATGTGCTCAAAATAAACAGCTCAAATATGACTAAGGAGATATATTAAGGCGAATTTTCGCGTTTCGTGGGAATACGACGTTTTCGCATGTCGTGCGAGCTCTTATCAGCCCGAAATATACTAAAGGTCCGTTGTCCATGCTTCAGAAGAGCACCGCTAGATCTTGATACGCTTGGGTTGAGCGGATGCATCAATATCATTCCATACTGATACACTGATGTACCCCATTGAATTGTGAGGAGAAATCATAAGGCAGGTTTCATACGTTGGTTAGCTTTTAAATTGGTTGATTTTGAAGCACAACGTGACAAGCAATGCGCTAAGCAACTGCGCAAGTGCAGCTCACAGACGCCACGAGGGCGGACGTCGCCCAGCAAGTTTTGCCCCACCGGCACGACAAGCCGCGCGAAAAGGGACCCACTGCATCTTGCGCCAAACAAGCGACTCACGCCGCTGTCAATTGAACTAGCCAGCAGTCGTGCAGGGACCAGCCAGGTGTTGGCAGCAGCAGCGGCTGCACGGCATGAGGAACGTAGAGATAGTCGACATCGCAGCTCTGGTTATCTGTCACGAAGGAGGCAAGGTGTCGTCATGATACGGTAAGGCAGAGCGTTAATTGCTGTTCCCTCAAGTTCTTTTGCTAATCCGTGTGCGTTACCGTCTGCATTTTGCGTTTTCGGAAAGGAACTGTTCGAGCCCTCGGGTTGCTTGTTTTTTCGCTTCTCTCACCAGTCGCAGTACCGTCGTAAGTTTGAGCTGGGTGGCCCGCCGTTCTCGAAGACCGGGTAGAAGGGATAGTTTGCTCATCCCAATGACAAACAGCCTCTCTGCTGCTGCTTCGGTGCGTATCTTCGGCATCTGTGACTCCGTCACTTGTTCAATCTCAGCAGTTATCAGCTTCATGAACGTGGACCACTCTGATAATGTATTTGCCTTTTGTCTGCTAGATACGTCCCGGCCGGTAATTCGATGCATCGGGGGATATCCCAGCGTTGCGTTGCCAAACCACCATAATTTCCATGCTGTGAGTGGGTCGGTGCTTGGGAATTCGAAGTATTCCGAAGAAAATGGATTTTACCACCCCAATAATGTATGTTCTTGTCGCATCCAGAGCTTTCAGTGGAGGTTGTATCGACAGACAAAGGGTGACCAATTCCGGCTTCGGCGAGTAGCTGTCGAATTGTTTGCTGCAGTACTTCGCGAGTTAAATTTCCAGCTGATACTCCTTTCTAATAAAGTAACTTGCTAAATCCACCAAGAAGAACATGAGGGAGGTCTTTCACAATCGATCGTACCTGCTCAAGCTGTTTGTATAGTTCTACGTAAGGTGGAATGCCAGTTGGTTTCATCACGGCGAATCACTCGCGATTACTAGCTTCTGAAGTGTTGCCGCTGATGTGGCATCTCGGAACAAGTGTGTCGATAGCAAGCCATGAGAGCGCCGAATTTGATTGCGCAGAAAGTCAAAATGGTATACGAGTGATGCCAACCATAGCTGTAAAATCGGGCGAAGGTTAGCATCCTTTGCTAGTAGCGGGAACATACGCTCGATGCAATCAAAGACTTTAGGGTCTTGTGGGTCAGCGAAATGCGGGGGCAGCACCGCGAACGAGCTACTATTCAGTGGCAAACCAGCGACAACACGACCCAAATATTGATCTCCGGCGCTCTCGTACCGGAAGTAGCGGTCTTGAACCCCACCCAAAGACCACCCACATCGGAGGCAAACGCTCACAATTGAAGGACCTCCTGTTGATCCGCTGGAAGCGAACGATGCTACACCCTTCCGGATGGAATGCGTCCCGTAGATTTTGCCTCTGGATCATCTTGTAAAGCTTGAGCAAGAGCTTTACCAAACCGAAGCTTCTGTTTTGAGCCGGGGAAAAGTGCTCCTGGCTGCTGTCTTGGATTGCACGCCAAGTAGATGGCGAGTGCAGTTACCCAACATGTTTGTGGAGCATGCGGGTTTGCGTACATGTGCCGATGATCTTTGGGGCCACTGCCCGTTTGGTTCGTCTTGATTTTTATGAAGCACGCAACCAATGCTGTCATCAGCACTTAGTAAATGCGATGTGTGCAGGGTCTCGACAGACTTGGAGCGACACATCAGATTCCATTGTGTCGTCAGGAATAAATGAGCTAATCCATTGTCCTTGCGCTGAAGAGTAGAACTACATAACTGTGCGTATCTAGAATAGGTAAGCGGGCGCTTTCCGGAGTTACGGCTGCTACCAGATTGATCTCGGTCGGCCTCAAGCCGCTTCAGCCCTGAAAAAGTGTCTTCATTCGATCGCCGTACTCGGGTGGAAGAGGAGATTTCGCCGGCGATTCAGATTCTTCATAGCGCTTCGATACCCACCGAGAGTTACCGTCTCGTTTCGTTTAGCCAGCAACATTCTTCGAACTCTTTGGCGTAAATACAGTGGGAGTCAGCTCTCCAGACAGATAAAAAAAAGCGGCACGGATTAACAAAGTTCTTGCTGGCCATGACCCAGGTTCGGATGTCATTCAGATAGCTTCTATACCTGCTAACTGTACTCGCAACGAGCATGGACACCAGCACAATCAAGCTCCTGTTGCTTCGGTGGAGTGCTTGCTGCGTCTTGGCTTCTTGGTGGCTCCATTGCGACGATCTTTTAGCGAATGAGGGACGCTTTTGTCGCGTAAGGATTTTGCTCGACTGGCGCACGCACAAATCTCGATGATTGCTTTCCTTACGAATCAGATGAGAGACACCAAGAGAAACATTGCTACAATGACAGAAAACATAGGTCATATTCCTTACGATTCACTCAAAATTTGTATGGTGACCTTACGAATTCGACGAATGCGTATTCGCATATCAGCCAATATCACCGTTTGCTTTCAGGCCCTGGGCACAGCCCAAATCACATTAATTGAAGCCGAATCAGTGAAGCCTGAAAGTGAAGGCTCCCATTGAAGTTTATAGAATCAGAAAAACGGTACTTAAAAGAAAGCGAATGCAATACTATTGTTATATTGTTATTCGTCCCGTGTCGGGAGATTACGCTGAAAAGTGCGAGAAAATATGTGACTTCAACAATTACGCAGCAACTAAAGCGACTCATGTCGGAGAATGCGCTGAAAAGCGCTAGAAAGTATGTGACTCTGTGTTTGAGTAAGCACATAGGAGAAAATGGACGAGAAGCGCCATGCAAGAAGAAATGAACAGCAGAGACGGCGTCGTGCCTTACAGCGGCAGCAGAACCAGCACCAGACAAGTACGGAGCAGTCGCGGTCGGAACAGCAACGAGTTCGTCGGGCGCAGCTGCGCGCAGAACAGACGCCACGTTCGAGTACGCTGCGACGGTCAGCTGAGGCAGGTAATGAACGAAGGGCAGCGCAACAGCGCGAGCGCCGTGCGTCTAGACGAGAGGGAGATGCGACCTTACTACGTCGTTTGGGCAACGAAGTACTAAAGGCTTCGTCTCTTACTCAAGACGAGATTGAAACTATGGCAAGATGTCAGAATTTTACGAAAGATCCTCGTTTAGCGCTTGCGTATTATCACTGCTGTGGGGTTGACCCTGGTGCGTTTGTGTTTGTGGACGAGCAACTTCAGGGAGAAGAAAGTGCAGGAGTACGCAAGCGATTAGAAAAAGTGCTGCAAGGAAGATTTTCCGAAAGCGTCGGATATAGCAAAGTGCCAAGCAGATACACGTCGGAAGCTTCTGAAGTGACTGATGTTTGGGCTTGTGCATCGTACGGGCGTATATTGCTACAAAACGATGAGACCAAAGTATTTTTCCGGCGTATAGATGATTTGGATGAAGTTCGTCTTTCCGAAGTGGAAAAGGTGGATCTGTTTCGGAATGCACCAGCAAAAATAGTGCGGTCTTATCGACAAGTGTATTTTGACGGTGAAGACATTTATTATTTGATTCCGGAGCTGGTACGGGATCGCGAGAGAGTGTGTTTGTGTGAAACGTGCAATAAGGGGCCTCGACAGAGCAAGTTCAGCGTAGCTTCTGGACATGACTATGGGAGAATTTAGCAATTACCTTTGTTAAGTGATGTCGCGTTGGCCTCAATTTGCCCAGCTCGGTGTTTTGGTATGGAACTTCCACTCTCTGGAAAGCAATCAAGTGGATATGCAAGATGTTTCCCGTCAAGTGGACCATGTGAACTTGCAAAACTTCTGCCGCGAATTGATGTCGATTGCATGCCACGGGTTACTTTTATCGGACCGCTTGAAGAATGGCGTAGACAACAAAGGAAATTTCGTAAACTGTATGCGATTCCGGCCAACGATGTATATGAATGGTTAAACGTTCTATCACGAGTTAATGACGTTTTCCGGGAAGAGGATATTGTGGTTGAAGATACGCCTGAGCGGCGATGTTTACTTAACGAAACCGAGAGCAACATTGCAGCGAATTTTCATGTGACCACGTCTGCCTTGATTGCAAACATTGAAGAAGAAGCGTCAGCCGAACGCTACGGCCAAGATTTGGTTAACGACTTACTGAAACAGGGCGAGAGCTACGCTCTGTTTCTTAGCATACACAGTATGCGCGTATTGAGGAAGCGTAGACTTAAAGTTTGTATGTAAGATAGAAATACGCGGGCTCGCGTATTTCTAAACAAAATACCTAACGCTTTAGACCAAAATAGAAAACTGAATTGAATGGCAGCCCGCCGCGTGGCGGGCTGGCCTTATCTTTACGCTAAACCCCTTTAAGATGATATCTAATTGCAAGGGTGAGAACATGGTTGGCTCTCACGCATTTGCATGAAATGCATGCACATGATTGGTTGAAATGTGGCCCTTTCAACTAATAGCTGTGCGCCTGAGCGCCCGTCAATGATAGTTACATTGACGGCTCGTAATGTTGGTCGCTAGTGTGTGTCCCACACACACTAGTGGGTTTGCGTGTATTAGTGTACTCCGGGTACACTATCCTGTGTATCCCCGCTACACTTACTGGGTAACGTACAGGCGGGAGCTGGGGAAACTGTTGTTATCCGGAGTTCTGCTGTGCTACCCGCGGTGAATCACAATGACAATGGCTCTGTTCATGTAATTATCGACGCCGTGAATAATACATCTTCCCCATCAACAGACCAGGACGATTTGTCTTCAGAGCGAACGGTGCCGATTGTAGTAGTGAAACGTGGTAGCGCTCTGTATGTGGAGTGGTGCGAAAACGCAAAGCTTTTGGCGGCACTTTTCCGAATTTTTCTTGACGGGATCGGGTCCTTTACCACCAGGGCCGTTGCCTCAATCGTACGCCAAGCATTTAATGCATTACTGGGATGGCCGATTTGGAAAGTCGGTTAGTTTCACAGCGATGCTTTTCAATCAATTGCAGCGGCACACATCAGTTCAAAAGGCAGTGCAAGTTGGTCAAACATACAGCAAGACGCTGAAAAGATTTGGCAAGTTGGCAACGACTCGTAAATTCAAGCAGGCATTAACATATGCCGAGGAAAATTCTGAGTCATCAGAAGCCAAACGATTAAATGCGGTACTGCTAAGGATTCATTCTTTGATCGGGATGACTGTACCATTTTCTCCGTTTGAAAGAGCAGCAACGAGACCAAAGCTAGGCGCAATGAGATACCATTACGGGGTTGGCTAGCACTGGCTTACAATTGCCCCCTGAGCATGACGACCTCTTACTGCATCGAGTGGCGCAACTACGTAAGCGAAATGCTTGGAACGATCAAACGAATATTCTTACACAGAAGGAGTGCAGCTTTGACGACATGCCTATCTCGATTCAGACTAGTGCGCGTGAACGCTTACATGTTTCCAACATGTACCCTGCGCTATCTGCTCAGGTTTTTGAAAGACGACTCCAGTCGTTTATCTGAGATATCATTTGCTGTCGGGACAGCGAGGCCACCCGTGTCTCTCGTAATATTATCGAGCGACAGGTTGGTGCTTATGGACGGGTGGCGGCTTTTACTGGAGTAATTGAACCCCACGGCGATGGTCGTCTACATGCCCATCTTGTTGTTTACGGCGGGACTGTTCATCCCGGTCTTCTTACTAGACTGGCTGGAATGCCCGAGCGACGACGAAACGGATGTACGACACGACAGAACGTTTTCGACTGTGGTAGCAGTGATAGTGACGACGGTGACGAATACAACGGCATCTTTGACGACTCTGTCCTCGATCATGCCACGATTTATTCTTGTCATGACAGGTACACATCTACCGGAGATCATAGATAACATGAGTGCGGACTATCCACAACTGCAGGGAGAACTTGGGATTCCAAGAAACGACGACATTTCCAATTTTACAAATCAGTAGGCGACACAGTGAAGTCGAGCTCACTTACACCACAGGCACAACCATTTTTCTCCTAACGTTTCCAGACGCACCAACGAGATGGCTAAGTTCGAGGAATGCTGTGAACCAGTTTCGTGGCGTGAAACATCGCAGTTTGCTGGAGATTCAGCTCTAACCTTGGAGGACCTTTCCGGCCATTTCACAAATATCATTAGCGTTGAGACTGATTTTTTGGCAGTATGTCTAGACGTTCACCCACCACCTACTGTATGCGATAAGAATATGTGCTTGAACAACAACAACAGTCACCGCGACTTGGACTTGATCAGCGGCAACCCTACATACTACTCCAGCAACTAATCGCCTATTTGGGGGACTGGTAAATCTACAGTCATCCATGCGATTCTCACATTTGCTGACAAATGGGGGCGAGCGGGGACAGTCGAGACTATCGCCTTTACTGGTGTTGCGGCGATCAATATACGTGGCAAAACTATGCACTCCGCCAGGAATTTGAAGATATCGGGGTCTGGCCAGCATAGTGCTCCGACGCTACAAATGAAAAACGCTTTCGCCCAAGTAGTGAACACTATTGCAGACGAAATATCAATGACTGATGAAGCTCTTCTCGGTAGTACCGATGTAGCCTCTAGGAGGATGTCGACTACACCGCAGCTCTTCGTGAGGGAAGCATGTTCTCCTATGCGGAGATTGATTTCAACTTCCTCCAGTCCGCGGTTCACCGTGTACATGTACAGTTGCATGACTTCATGACTTCTTACACACTTATCACATGTTGTTGTTCATTTTCTAGGTTATCTACCTCCGCACGAAACTGCTACCAGGCACCGTCAAGTCGGCTATGACTTATACAACGTCATCACTTTTGTCGTGTTCCTGATAGAAAACATGAGGGCCAAAAAGACCCTCTGTATGCTAGTATACTGGTGGGGCTGCGCTGAGGGCGGCTGTCTGTTAACTAAATAGCCGGCCTCAACTCGCACGTTCGAACTACTGTCCAGCACTCCGCCAGACGCTACATTTTACCAACCCATGGTCGTGTCAACAAATCGGCTCCGATGTGCCATTAACTAGGTCATGGCCTTCAAGATAAGTGCTGAACACTCCTGCCGTTTGTAAGAATTCCCTGCCGAGCCATCGAAAACGTCAAGACACATTTTCGAGCATATTATTATTGTAAATGACGACCTGACGGAGCGAATTCCAATGCGACTACATTCATTCATTGGCATGCCAGTCATGGTAACAGAAAACCAACCCAGCTAAAATACATTCAAGCAACAAACAACGGAACACTAGGCATTATCATCGGATATTACCCGCCAATCCATCCTACCAACACCATTGAAGTCAAATCAGGTGAAACAACAGCGACCAGGCTGTTGACTTCTCCTGAGCTCGTATTCATACGGCTCCACGACTGTGACACGAGCCTTGCACCCGGCTTTGCCCCCGGTGTCATAGGTATTACACAACTTTCTGCCAGCGTAAAGCTGGCAAACTTGTCGCACTTGGCGCAAGCATCGATCACGATCAAACAATGTCCACTCATCCCAGCGTTTGCCTGCACGACAGAAAAACATCAGGGTAAAACGTGCCCTAACGGAGCCATTATCACGCTATCGCAGTGCTACGGGGCGTACCTCCACAAAAACTCTACGTTGCGCTCTCACGAACGAATAAGCTCGATACGCTCGCACTCACGCCGCCGCTTAAGCCGGTGTATATCGCCAAATTTAAACCGTGCGAAGCGGATGACGGTGAGATGAGAATACTACTAAACACGATCCGGGACCCCTCCTACATAGCACAATTCAAATGAAGTCTATTCCAAGATTGGAAAGTTCAACAAGACATTAAGTAGTTAGATATGCTGCCATAATACACGTATCTTTTGCGCACGATCCTATTGATAAGTGGTTACCACCAACACTAGCTGTGGTTACACCCGCACCTTACCGACTCTGCCCATGTGTAGTGCCCAAAGGCCTACAGCCGCTGCGGGGCTGTAAGCCCCTGTGCTTCGATCCATTCAAATTTTTTGAGAATGACTGGTGGACGTTCCACTTAAGTACGCTTGCTCCGCTGAGTGCGCTAAGAGACAGTAATGTTCGCGTCAATTAATGTTGCACCTGTGAGTCACACCAGTCTTATCCTTGGCCTTCGGACAGTTTCTGGTTGCCACAGCTTGTCGAACCGCCCTAATTATACAGATTTAGTCTACCTACACAAGTACGGCGGCCGCTAGCTGACTTCTCTTGGTGCCGCACCGATGTACCAGGTCTCCCCATGACCTTGCCAGACCACTAAGTGCACCCCTTGGGGGCGAAATGGCCCTCCCTTGGCGGACGGGTGCGTCACTTCGCGGGCTGCTGATACAGGTGATCCTATGGGGCTGCTGATACCTGCCTCTCTACTGCCTGGAGATGCCTCGCGTTTAATCAACTCGATGTTCTTCGCTTGCCGCCTGTTGCTATATGTCGTATATTCTGTCGCGTTAAGCTGCCACACCAAACCGGTGCCTCAACTTGGTTCGCTGTGAGCGTTGCTTGCTGCACGGCAAATCTGGAACTGCATAACATATCAGCTAGCTACTTATGCATCCCTCTCCCCTCACGACTACTTGCGAGGCTACACAGCCGCACATTCATTGGTCACTCCCGGATTCCCGTCCTTTCGGCCAGTGCGATCTTCCTGCGCAACCGGGTCTGGGCGGGTCGGCCCGCCGCTGCCGACGCGTATCTCGATCCGTGCTTTGTCCGCTTCCTGCTCGTCGCCGTCGTCCTTGTCCTTCTCGCCGCTATCCGTCACCTTGTCATCATGTTGGTCCTCGCTGTCGTCCCGCGGTGTTTCGCCGTCGCCTTGGCCATCCTCGCTGTCTGCTTGCGTCCTTCTGTCGTCCGGCACGGTGTCTCTCGGCAGCGGCTGGAGAGAAGGACGAATGCTTGGGATTACCGGTCTCTCGCTTTCTCTAGCGTATGAACAGCCCTCGGTTCGTTCTGCTGGCTGGTGGTTTCCATACCCTCCTGTCGGTGTTGCGGGGCTGGCTTTCAAGCCAGTGTGGTGTGGGGCATTTCGCGGATGATCTTGAGCGACGCCGCTATCCTCATCACTATCGTCCTGTCGTAGCCTGCCTTCCCTTCATAGCTGTTCATAGTCGGCCTGATTGATCCACCACCGCCGTGGTCTTCCTGCGTCAAGTCGATCACTCACGAGTTGCACCTCGAATTCCAGTGCGTAACGCCCAGTACGCTTCCTGTACCTTCTTTGGCGAGATTCCACCAAGGTGTTCGTGGTCGGGATGTGTGGGAGGCGGGGCTGCGGGGATACGGGGCTATCGACGCCCCGTCTACCCTTTCCGGCGAACACGTATACTCTGCCCTCTTCATCCGCTTCGTCGACAATGTGCTGCCGCTCCGCTGCTCGGTCACCATCTGTGCCGCCCTCATCGTCGGTCCCTCTTTGCGATATCCCGTGCATGCCCGTTTCTTCTGTTGTTCGGACGGCTGGTGTCGCTGGTTCGCTGACTCGCTGCTGGCTCCCGCGGTGATTCTTCCTGCTCTTCGTGGCCGTCTGGTCGACGGCTATCGTTGCTGTCGATGTCACTCCGTTCTGCTGCTCTGGCTGGCGGCAATCGCTGAGCACGCGCTCTTGTGCGTCTGTCAATGGCTCTGGTGCTGCAGTTGGGTCACACTGGCCTCGCGGACGCCTTCGCTTCGGCGCTGGTTGGGGAACATCACTTGCCCGGTCGGCCGCTTCGGTCCGACGCTTCTTTGATCGCGACTGATCTTGCAGTGTTCCCTGTGGGGTCTTGGTGGTGTGTCGGCAACTGCCGCGAGTGCGAGGTCTGGCGCTGGCTCTTCCTTTCCCACTGAATCCGGGCTATTCCCATCATCTGGTCGTACTCTGACTATTCCTGAAGTGGGATCATCTATTATATCCATCGTGGTCCCGTCCTCTTTATCTGGGTCAATATCTGCAGCGGCTATGGCTTCCTCTCGCATGTTCAGTGCGATGTCGTCAGCCATCTGACCTACACGGGATGGTCGGGTAATTATAGGCAATAGAAATGAGTAGTGCATCGCCACGACTCGAGCATCTGTACCAGTTAGATGCCATATCCTGCCTCCTCCATGATCTTGCCCGGTCCTCTTCAACGATAACCAAACTTGGTGATACAAGGGCCACGTGCTGGTCGGTACATCCACTCTAGTTGGCCCGTCCGAAACCGCGTCCGCCATCGCACGCTTTGTCGATTGTAGTAGAGCGCTTGGCGTTCCTGTTTTTTTGTAGGGCTACCGCTGCTAGCTCCCGGGCCTCCTCCAGGTGCTGCATCAACGACTCGTGATACTCGCCTAGTGTCCGGTGCGGGTGCACCAATCGGCTTCTTATCAAAACCTCCGCAGGCGCTCTCAATATCCTGCCCATCATAAGCTCATTGGGCTGATAGCCGTGCGTCGAATGTCGAGTGGAATTGTAGGCGCACAACGCGCTAGGTAAGAATTCATCCCAGTCGTCTTGATGTTCGTCGATGTAAAGGCTAACCATGTCTTTCCAGGTTCGAAGGAAACGCTTTACTAAGCACAAAAGGTTGGGGCGATACGGCACTGGAGTAGACTGTTTTGTCTGCATTAAATTCAATAAATCCGCGGTCGCTTTGCTCCCAAGTTCTCTCGCGTCGTCCATCATAATTTCTCTTATCGGGCCGTTCACCACAACACCACTTTGTTCATTAGGAATCTTGCGATTGCCTAAGCTGTATGTCCCGGTACTGCGGCAAGCACTTCGTAACGAGTAGTATATTCCACGGCCGCGATCACATAGCGGTTCTGTTGGACTGTCTTCGGCAACGGCCCTGCTACATCAATGGTCCATCGGTCACACACGTCACCTATCTTCACGCTCGGTAGCGGTGGCACGACCACTTTCGGCCTCGCTTTACGCGAACCGCAGTCTTGGCGTGCACCTACCCAGCTGTGTACAGCTTCCTTCATGCGAGGCCACCGGTACATTCTTTGCAAACGCTCATAAGACTGTGGTCCCCGCAAATGTCCTGCCCAAATACCATCGTGGGCCTCTTTGAAGGCGAACGCCCAGTACTTAGCTGGCAGCAGTATTCTGGTATTCCCGCTATCATCTTCCACGTGTATCAAGCCGTCGTCTGCTATGAGCACTCCCTGACTCCGGTACGAGCTCTTCGTGGCCAGAGATTGCACCATTACGGATTGAGCTTGCTCCCTCTTGATATCCGCGTCGGTGAACTGCGCAATGCCCATTTCTGAGGCCTCCACACGTTGTACCACCACTGATTGCACCACACCGGTCGCCGCCCTGTTGCCCTTGGTCTCCAATACGTTGCCTGATACCACTGAGGTGTGCCCTGGCGGGCACTCAATCGACATGGCTACCGCTCCTGGCTCGGTTCTTGGTGCAATCTACGTGGTCGTTACCACACATCTTAGTTCACGCCATGTCGTTGGGGTGCCCTTCGCATCGCTCTCTTCGTTTTCTGCTTTCCTTCTGTCATACAACACCTCAGTCGTACGCCCTGCACTGTTCTTCTGGCACGGGTCCCGCACTGTTACGCGCATTACTGTGCTTGCTGATGCTCCCTTAGCCGCTGCGTCTACTGCTCTTTCGCTCGAGCTTCCTTCCTGGTGCCTTGTTGGTCTGATGGCGGGATCATCGCCCTACGCGTTTTCGTTCTTGTTGGCTGTGATACTACCGGTAGGAGCTGGTCCCCGCGAGAGTGCGTCGGCTACGTGATTTTCCTTACCCGGCCGGTATTGAATTTCGATGTCGAACTCCTGCAGTGTTATTGCCCAGCAGTGTAGCCGTCCTGCAGGCTCTTTAGCCGTCATGAGCCATTTCAAGGCGACGTGATCGGTCACGATCATGAACTTACGGCCATACAAATGTGGCCTGAACAAGCGCACTTCCCACACCACCGCTAAGCATTCAAGCTCGGGTATGCCATATTTGGCGACTGTCGGACTGTTTACCTTGGAAGCTTGGGCCACCAGTTGGTCGCCGTGCCCTTGATCCTGGGACAACACGGCCCCCAGTCCCGCCTTTGACGCGTCGGTCGTGAGTTTGAACGGTAGTCGGTAGCCGGGGTAAATCAACACGGGCTTGGTACTCAGCCACTACTTCGCCCAAGTGAACGCTTCCTCCTGCTTGTCCGCCCATCGCCACTCATTGCCCTTCCTAAGCAGCTTGTTAGCGGCGACATCTTAGCGCCGAATCCCGGCACAAACTGGCGATAGTATCCAGATAACGCGACAAATCTCCGTACGGCTACTTCATCGGTTGGCCTCGGGAAGTTAACGATAGCCTTGATGAGTCTATCTGTCGGTTGTAGGCCTTCCGGTGTTAAGTCATCCCCCAAATACTCCATCTGCGTCGTAGTGAACGACATCATCGCCGCTTCTAAGCTAAACCCGACCTCCGCGAGTCGCTCGAGCACCACTGATAGCTCCACCACGTGCTGCGCTACTGTCCCTTTAGTAAAGACGATGACGTCGTCGAGGTAAATCAAACAACAGACCCACGTGAGTCCCAGTAGTACGCAGTACATTAGTCGTTGGAAAGTGCTGGGTGCATTGCACAAGCCGAACGGCATGCGTCGGAACTGGAACAGCCCTCGTCGCGTTGTGAACGCCGTCTATGGCCGGTCCTCTCTTGCCACACCAAGCTACCAATATCCAGAGTGTAGGTCCAGGCTAGTAAATCGTTGCGATCCATGCAGGGACTCCAATGTTTCGTCCTCGCGCGGAAGAGGATAAACATCCTTGATAGTGACCGCATACAATTCGCGGTTGTCGATACAGAAGCGCACGATGTCGTCCTTTTTCTTTGCGATGACGACCGGGAAATCCCACGCGCCCTCGCCTTGTTCGATCCCTCCATTCTTCAACATTTCGTCGACTTCGCTATCAATGAGTGCGTTCTCCGCCACTGCGTGCCGCCGTCGTCGTTGCATGATTGTTGCTGCTTCACCAGTACTCTAACCCCGTCCTCGCCAACGGGGGACACCCTGGTTTCTTTTCCACGATACCAGCGTGTTGTCTTAATAGCGCGATCACCAAGTCTTTATCGACCGGCTCCACTCTCCGATGTCCAGCTTCTCCTTTTCCTCCAAATGGCCGCGCGTCTCCCTTCTTCAATGCTGCGACCCAGGCTTCTAGTCGTGCTCTCTCGAGCTCACCATTCATGGCCATTATCTCCATGGTGTGGTCAGTGGGCACCCACGTCCCCAGCGCTTCCCTAGCGGGCAACTTCTCCTTTTTACCTTCCACATTCAGCACAGCGACACGGACCATCCCATTTCGGACGGTGTCCACAGTCGGCACCATCAACAAGTGCCGTCGCGTGTTTGGCTTCGGTACGAACACTCCCGTAGTACAGTCGTATGCGTCCACCAGCACGCGCACCACACTGTGCATGTTGGTTGCTAACTCTTCCGTCTTGGCTAATCGCACAACAGCTCAGCGGCCCTGGGTCCCCTGATGACTCCGTGACACGGGAAAGGTAGAATGATCTTCCGACCCACGTCTTCCCAATATTTTAGCTCGCGCGCGCCAAAATCCATCTTCACTTGCCGCTCAACCATCCAGTCTTCGTCAATCAAAAATTCATCAGCCTGTCGCTCCACCACCAGGGCGTCGATTGCAACCCGCTGCTGGTATTGCGTCGTCCAGTGAACCTCCAGATGCCGAGGACACGCCTCCAAAGCCTTCGACGAGGTCTACTGGCGCGTCCCTAGTCAGGCACCTGCCGTACTTGCGAAGTTCGACGTCTGCTACATTGAACTGTGCTCAGCTGTCCAGTCGGACCTCTTGCGTGTGTGTCTTGGATAGGGCTAACAACGTCGTCGGTAGGCAACTTGGGTTGTCACTCATGCTGCTCTCAACTGCGCGACCTTCAGCTGTTCGCCGCCATCACCATCCCTTAATTCGCCATCGCCGTAATACCCATGCTGCTGGTAATGGTAGCCCCTTCCATCTTCGACTTCGCTGTTTCCGCCTGCATGTCCTGTCCAGCTGCCCTGGCCGCTCGTTGATTGTCGAGGCGTCGCCGTATCTGTTGTAGCCGTCGCACCCTCTTCAACGCTCGAAGCTGCTTGGCTTTCTTCTCTGCTTGTTTACGGACTGCCCGCATCATTGCCACGGTGCCTTCTTCTTCGAGCTCGGCTGGTACAGCATCTTGGTTTTTCTGCAGATGTGCCAGCCAGTCATATTTCGCGAGCATTGCCGGCTGCAGCTCGCCTCATGAACCTTGTGCTACTCCTGGGGTGGTAGGCGCGGGCCCGGCGGTCGGTGATTGCTCCGTCCTGTGGTGGTTTGCCAACACCATCGACACTTCCACTTCCCGCACGCCTGTTGCTGCCGTGCTGACGTCTCCTGTTTGATCCGCCACTGCGGTGAGCTGGCCGTTATTCGGGTCCCCACGATCACGCTCCTCACAATCACTAGCAGAACCTTCGCTCGGTCTTCTCTTTTCTCACGTAACTCCTTTGTTAGCATTCCGTGCAGAGATGCCATGTCGCACTCGGCACGTCTAAGCGACAGCTGCGACGTGCCGCTCTCCGCCTCAGACCGCGGGGCGCCGTCAGTTCTTGGACTCCCTTGTGCTCTTCATTGTCGGCTGTTTATATACCGCCTGTCCTCGCTGTGTTGTCTGCTGCCGGCTCTCTTCTCGTCCTGGCACCCTCTATTTGGGCATTATACCCTGGCGCATTGGTCTCCACCTTTTCTTCTCGTTCGATTCCTTGCCCGTGTTGCGCTAAGTTCTTTGCCGTCTCGTCCGTTCCGACGCCGTCGCTCTTCCCCTTGTCGCAGGTACCTTTGAGGCAACTCTTCTCCTTGAGCTGACCACGCCTTGGGTCTGCCTGGCCGGTGTCACTTCACATGTCAGCAGCGAACGTCACTCGCCGCTCCCAGGTTTTCGACCGCTTCTTCCTTCTTTTGGCAGCCCTTTGGGCTCCCTCTGTCGCTTGTGCCGTTTCCGTTTCGTCTCTTCCTCTGTCATCAGGCGTGAGCGCCTCCCGTACACCACCTGAATCCTTGACACACTCTCCACCTGGACTGCCAGCTACCTCTTCTCTGTTTGGGCATTCGTGTGTTCGGCACAGCAGAGCCCCCCTCGCCTCTGCTGTTGCCCCTCGTTTCCCTGGTTTGCTGCCGGGGTAGGTATGCTGCTGCTTGCGGTATTGCCGGTACCACCAGGCTTCGCTTGTTGTTGCTGCGTTTGTGCGTCGAAGTCAGTGATGCGCGCGGACAATTCACGCCACCAGGGGCCCACGGCGCCGCAGTAGCTGCAGTTCGACTCTTGTTTGCGTTGTTGTATGGGGCGGACCCATAGTTCTCCAGCCCCCTCGTCCAGCATTGTAGCCACGGGTGCCGTAGCCCTGACCGCTGCCATAACTTCAATTATGGCAGCGGTCAGGCTGGCTCTACCGCCGCGGTTGCTTCCTCGGCCACGTCGATTCTGCCACTGGTCGCCTGCGACTGCCGTCCTGCACCTGTGGTATGCCGCCAGTTTGGGCCTCGGTGCCGGCTTCTGCCTTCACTTCCAGCGCTTGCGCCACTTTTGCTCGGCTCGGCTTATCCGCCACTTTGTCCTTGCCCGCACTGGCTACCAGCTTTAGCGCTTGTAGGGCGGCCAATGACAGTAGGTCCTTCTTTGCGCTCTTGGCCAATTCGCTCACTATGAAGGGGCGAGGGCAATCGTTACTAGCGTACACTATAGGTTAAGAGGAGCTCACTATAATGAACTCAAGTTTTATGTTTGGGGCAAATTCAACTCTGATTTAGATTAGGCCCAGGGCGGGAGTCCTGGCCTCATGTCAGCCACTACAATGCAGGTCAGCTCCTGATTGGCAGAAGTGACATTCGTCAGCTAATCAGAAAGTGACAACACAGCACGCGCAAGCCGCGTGCTTTTGTACCTACTTTTGTAACTAATGCTACCTACTTATGTAACTAGAGTGAGGCCCATTACATCACGCCCTCTCTAAGTTGCGCTTACGGTGCCGTAGCGCACGCTAAAAACACCAAAGAACACAACCGTAGAACCGCAGGTCCGCCGTCGAATCCACTCGGCAGCGCGCAGCCGAGCGATCACAACGCAAGCAGGGCCTCGTAATCGCGCACTACATCCGGGATATCATCCATTAGGCGACTGCACGGCTCCCTCGTCTTCCGCTGGCGTAAATCCCAGCCAGCGGACCCGGTAGTGCTTCTCAGTCGCGTGCGCCCGATTATTCTTCATTGAAGCACCAGTCTCACGGCGTCTACGCGTGTCGTGATCAACGATACGCTCGGCGATCCAGCGCCGAGCGCCCGACGCATAAATAAGTGGGGGCGGACCATCGCGGCGAAAGTTCGGACCTTGGGGTCGTAAGGTCGCTTCGGAGGGATAGCTCTGGAGGGTCGCCGGTTTCGTCGGTTTCATCGGTTTCACCGATTGTCGAGATGCCGGGTGGCTCTGGCGCGACCCTCTCCCCGGGGCGCCGGGCACCGAAGCCGAATCGGCGGGCAATGTCGGAAGCGCAGCGGACAACGAATGGCGCGCCAAAGGTGCAGTATCTAGCGGCTCGCGCTCGCGAGAACGCGAGAGCGATATCGGCGATATGTCAGCGAAATCGGTACTTGACTCTGCTATCGCGCGAGTAGATCGGCGTTGGACCAACCCATCGTCAGCAACGTCGGGTCGGGATGTCGTAGTACGTGCCTGTTCGCGATCGCGCGGATGTATATCGGGGAGATCCGCCGGACGGTGGCTTGAGGCGCCCAACGTAAAACGTCGGGTGTCGGGCATCGCCGTTGGTATGTCTAGCATGTAGGCATCTCCATAACTTTGAACGGGCCAATGAATCTCGGAGCGAGCTTGTTTGCACCTATGTTCGTCACGGCCGATGATTGTATACCACCAGGACTCTGTCGCCTTGTCGGAAGACAGCCGTGTTCTTCCGAACCCGTTTGTCTGTATTTTCCTTCTGCTTGTCCTCGGCTGCTTGCAGCGCATCACGTACGAACCTCGTGACGGCTTGGCGATGCAATACAAACTCCGACACTGCGGCGGAGCTGATCGGCGAACCAGTTTCCTTGGGAGCATAGTTAGCGACGGGAGACGCGACGTTGCCCGCCGCGTCAGGCAGCGAAGAAGGCAAGTCTGTGCTTGGTCTCGTGGCACTCGTAGTATGCGAGCGCGTCCGTAAACAATGGCGTTGGCAACTTTAAAATCCTCGGATGTACCGGTACATGGTACCGGTATTGGTGGTATCAAATGCTATATCCCGTCAGTCTCGTTACTGTCAGTGCTCGTGCGCACACCAGCTTCACTCGACACCAGCGCCGAGTTACCCCGCGCTCCTTCCGTCCCCCCATCAAGAGTGGAGCCGACGCTCCCAAGTGCCGGACTGCATGTGAGTACCGCAGGAACGCGCGGATGTCGCGAGTTCCTCACAAGAACGGCGTCAACCCTGTTGACGCATGAACGGCGTTGTTGACTGCAAACTCAGCGAGTGGCAGGAAGTCACTCCATGCAGCAAAGGTGGTGGCGTAGCTGCGGAGAACGTCCTCAAGCGCTCGATTGACCCTCTCCGTTCGCCCATCCGTCTCCGGATGGGCCGCCGTCGACATCAACAGGCGTGTACCAAGCAATTAAAATAGCCGATCCAGAACGCGGACGTGAATCGCGGGTCACGGTCGGAAACGATAGATTCCGGCAGGCCATGATGCCGGAATACAAGATCAAGAAAGAGACGCGCCGTATCGCTGTGACTTAGGTTGCGACCGGAGCAAGATGCACCATCTTGCTGAAGCGATCGACGAGGACCAGAACGCCTGTGCGCCCCTGGTCGTCCCGCGGCAACCCAAAAATGAAGTCCATACTGACGGATCGCCACGCCTCTGTGGCGGTGGGCAACGGATGCAGCGGAGCCTGTGACAAAGAGGAAGGCTTGACGCGCTGACAGATCTCGCAGGAACGGACCCATTTCCGTATCCAATTGTACATGCGAGAACAGTAGAAGTCTCGAGAAAGCGCACCGAGCGTCTTCTCGCGGCCGAGATGACCGCCGACGGGTGCATCGTGGTATTCATGGACCAAGCGAGCACGAAGGTCGTCATCAGCTGGTATGACGGGCGAGTCGAATCGGTCCATCGTATACGTCAACAGCGGGCCATTGAGTGCATATCGCTCGATGTGGTCGCGGGTCGTACGCGTCAACTTCTTCAACGACTCCGTGGTAGGAGTGCGGAGGTGCGCGATAATGGTCGCGTACAACGGGTCGTTTCCGTACGTCTCAGCGACTGCTGACGCAGTGATAACACTGGAGCTGAGCTGAAATCGTCGAGTTGATATCAAGTGCGACGCAGCAGGCACAGTCTTTATCTTCGTCGTCAGGTATCTGATGACCCTTTTCGCGTCTTGGATCGTAACCAGGGGTACGTAACAGCGAGTCGGCAAGAATGTTATTATTGTCGGGCTTGTAAAGAACAGCAAAGTTATACTCAGCGAAGAAGGAAAGCCAACGTGCCATACGCTGTGACAGATGCGGGCTCTTTATCGAGGTGCGCAGCGACGCGTGGTCTGTGTAGATGGCAAACGTCTGCTCGCCGAGCAAGTACACTCCGAATTTAATCAGAGCGTAGCGCATCGCGAGAAGCTCCTTGTCATGGACATGATAATTCTTTTCGGCTGGTTTCAGCTGTCGTGACTGGTAGCTCACGACTCATTCGTGACCATCATCATCAAATTGCATGAGCGCGCACCCGATGGCAAAGTCGCTGGCATCACAGACAACGTGAAATGGCTTCGAGCCATCTGGAAGCACCAGGATAGGGGCCTCAGCAAGACTCTTCTTCACCGAATCGAAGGCATATTGGTGCTCAGGACGGCACGACCACGTGGAGTCTTTCTTCAACAGCGACGACAGCGGCTGGTTTAAACCGGGGTAGTCCTTTCTGTTCTTGTCGAGATAATTCGCCAGCCCCAGCCATTGACGTAGCTCCGTGGGATTCTTGGGTGTCGGCCAAGAACATATCGACATGCCTTTCTCTTGATCGGCACGGACACCATTCTTGCTTACATAGCACCCGAGGACAGGGATTTCCGGTGCGCAGAAGACACACTTCTTCAAGTTTGCGTAGAGTTTGTTTTCGCGCATCACTTGGGAAACCTGCCTCGAGTGTCGTAAGCGGACCTCAACAGGGCTGACATCGCCGTCAGCGCGGCTGTGAACGAAGATGTCGTCGAAATGGCTCGGCACAAAGTCGCGGAGCAGCCGCAACACGTGAAACGTAGCAGGCGCATTCTTCAGACCCTGTGGCATCACGAGCCAACCCCAGAGCATGCCACTCGGAGTGCTGACAGCAGTGAGAGAAATATCGCTCTCTCTGGTAGAAGCCATCCGTAAGATCGATTGCGCTGTAGACCTCACGCTGCCTGACATGGAGTCCAAAACCATGTCCTTCTATGGAATCGGCATTTGTGCAGGAATGGTGGCATCATTCAACTTGTTAAATGCATGAACAATGCGCCATCGGCCAGTGGCTTTCTTTACACAGAAGGTTGGACTCGAGTGTGGATCGATACTCTCGCGCATGTGGCCTGCCTTGCGTCGACCTTCGAAGAACTCGTCAATGATTTTGACTTGATCTCGCGGCAGCGGCGACTGCCGCGTGACGCAGTACTTCGCTCCGGGCACAAGGTCGATCTCGTGTCGAACGCTTTGATCAGCGGGAAGCTCAGCCGGTATTTTCTCGGGAAATAAGTCAGCATACTCGCAGGCATGCTCGTACACGGGATATCCTGACTGCTTCAGTGCCGCTCACGATTGTGCCGCGAAGCACTCTTCGTGGACCGACTTCGGTTTAGCACGTTGGGGACAGACCGATGTGTAATCGTTGCTAATAGCGTTGAATTCATGAGTCGACGAGGCAGCGTCGGTGATCAGACACACCTGCTCGATATCACCGGCCTTCAGATCACGCAGGAAATGCTTCCAGGACAGCCCTGGAAGTCTCGTGATCAGAGGAGGACTCGCGACCTTGACAACCCGATTCCGACGCGAGCTGCCCTCTTTGTATTCGAGTGTGCAGACAGACTCCATCTCCTGAGGGCCGTCCGCGCTGAAGTCACGTCGCGACTTCAGTCGCCGGCGCTTCGACTTCTTCTTTCGCTTCGAGCAGAGGCTCGAAGCAGATACGTCACTGTCGCTGGACGACGAATCACTCTCCTCTAGGCGCGGAAGCCTGATCCCAACCGCGCCGGTCAAACGCGGGAGCAGCTCCTGCTCGACCGCCTCGGTTTGTGGGAGTCCTCTGTGCTTGACCGCCTCATTTTTCTGCGGGAGCCGCTTTCTCTCGACAGCCTTGTTGTACTGCGAGAGACGATTACGCTCGGCCGCCTCGTTGTACTGCGAGAGCTGCTTACGCTCGACCGCCTCGTTAACATCCTCGCGTCACCGCAAGGATACTTGCTCATGATTCTCGACATCAACCAGCGACACGGCACAAGCCATACAGAGAAGGCCATCCCTCACTCTGTGCACTCACCCGGTTACTGTACCCGTTTGGCGAGGCGTTGTTGAATCTGCCAGGTATTGTCTCTGCGGCCATATTTGTTGCGCATACTGCGTACCAGATAACCAAACGTCCTGTCTTCATCTCGCATAGTCTCTTGGATGGTGATTAACCATTTGCTCGCTGCTCCCTTCAAGTGTGCAATCGCACCGTAGAACAACTCGTCTGCGTTCCACGTACCGCCGCCCAGCCTCGCTTGCCTCTCCACTTCTTGGTCTCCACTTCCTGTGGAACCGACGCAAGCCATGCCTCGACGGACTCTCCGGCCGTGCCTTTGAAGTCGTCCAGGTGTGGTTGCTTACACTTGTTCCGCCGGTGCGGTTGCAGCACCTGCATTGGTGCTGTTGTGAGTACTGCTGGTATGACAGGTGGCTGGAGCATGAACCGCCTCATCGTGGAGCGTCGCTGGCCCGGTGTCAATACTTCCCACGAGCCCATGGAGGCCAAGTCATCGTCGGGCTGCGTCCGCCCTCTAGTTGCTGCGTGGTCCGTGGTCGTGGTCCTGGTGGATTACCTCCAGTCGGTGGGCCACCGTTGTCACGTCCGCCATCGTCACCGCCTCCTTAGCGGCCCGGGTGGTTATTGCCATCGCCGCCTCTACGTTGCCATCTGAGCTCTCGTCAATTCCATCGTCGTGATCGTAGGGGTCGTCGCCTCCGCCTGCTGCCGCTATCATAACGCCACTGCAGACCTCCACTTCATCGGTGCTATTACCGTCGCTTTCGGTACTCAAACACAGCCTGGTCTTCAGTGCCTTCCGCGGGGTGGTCGCTTGTTCTCCCTTCGGTCAGCGCGGTCCGCTTTTGCCGTCATCGTCGATAATGAACTTGGCTTTCGCCTCACAGTAGCGGCATTGCTTCTGTTTCTTATTCGTTATTCTTCGGCTTCGGCTTCTTATCCCTGCACCCTTCTTCGGTGCCCACTATTCTCTTCTGCCTCCACACACTACTCTCTTCTGTCGCCCACGGCCGGATTCGTGCCACTGGACCTAGCTTCGTGAAGGCTCATCTCGGCTTCGTCAGGGAACCAACCGTGTTAGAAGGCCCCTATATGACCATCAAGTAATGTTCGCGTCAATTAATGTTGCACCTGTGCGTCACACCAGTATTTTCGTTGGCCTTCGGACAGTTTCTGGTGGTCACAGCTTGTCGAACCGCCCTAATTATACAGCCTTAGTCTACCTACACACGTACGGCGGCCGCTAGCTGACTTCTCTTGGTGCCGCACCGATGAACCAGGTCTCCCCAAGACCTTGCCGGACCACTAAGTGCACCCCGTTGGGGTGAAATGGCCCTCCCTTGGCGGACGGGTGCGTCACTTCGCGGGCTGCTGATACCGGTGATCCTATGGGGCTGCTGATACCTGCCTCTCTACTGCCTGGAGATGCCTCGCGTTTAATCAACTCGATGTTCTTCGCTTGCCGCCTGTTGCTATATGTCGTATATTCTGTCGCGTTAAGCTGCCACACCAAACCGGTGCCTCAACTTGGTTCGCTGTGAGCGTTGCTTGCTGCACGGCGAATCTGGAACTGCCTAACATATCAGCTAGCTACTTATGCATCCCTCTCCCCTCGCGACTACTTGCGAGGCTACATAGCCGCACATTCATTGGTCACTCCCGGATTCCCGTCTTTTCGGCCAGTGCGATCTTCCTGCGCAACCGGGTCTGGGCGGGTCGGCCCGCCGCTGCCGACGCGTATCTCGATCCGTGCTTTGTCCGCTTCCTGCTCGTCGCCGTCGTCCTTGTCCTTCTCGCCGCTATCCGTCACCTTGTCATCATGTTGGTCCTCGCTGTCGTCCCGCGGTGTTTCGCCGTCGCCTTGGCCATCCTCGCTGTCTGCTTGCGTCCTTCTGTCGTCCGGCACGGTGTCTCGCGGCAGCGGCTGGAGAAAAGGACGAGTGCTTGAGATTACCGGTCTCTTACTACGTTTCACGCGTAGCGAAGCGGGCGTGACCCAGTGATTTTCTGGTCATATCGTCGGTGCGCGTGTGTTGCTTGCGTGCGCGCGCTTTGGTTTCGGATGAAGAGTGCATGTTGAGGATAATTCCACGCGATTAACAAATTAGTAGCAGATTATGTTCTGTTGTATTTAGCGGATTTTTCTGGTAGTGCTACGGTCACGTAGTACGGACAGCCCAAAGGGATTAGTTTGCGGCCATAGATATGTGGTCCACTCCAAAAGTAGGTATCGTGTCAATCGAAAAACAAATGAGAGTAGTTAAAAATCATGAAATACTGAATTCAGTTCGCAGGTCTATAAGATCACATAGGTTTAATGTCTCAATCACATCGATTTTAACAGGTGCAGGCTGAAATGAATTTCAGATGCGCCGCCATTCAGGCGGCTAACGCTGGCTCGGGGGATTTCAGTTTTTAGGCCGTGTGCCACCAGATGACACAAGACGTGTCGAGGGCAATGATTGGGTCGTGGCTCTATGACAGCTGATGACATGGAAAGAGGTTGTCTGCGCATGTTCACGGCCCGGACACGGAACCCATGCACCCGCAATTTAATGCAGCAGACACTGCAGCGCAATTCTGTGGTGTGCGGAGGAGCGAGATTAAAGTTGTCGACTGTGAAAGGACTTGTGGTGAAGGGTGAATAGTTGATAGACGAAGATTAGGACCTGACACTGATCGTATATGGCCCATATAGGAGAGTAGCCGCCATGGCTACAAAGCTCGCCAGCCGATGAAGCGGCGTGGTATTGTGATTAGTAAATAAGTTTGGTGCACCTCACTCGGCCCCACGGCGGCTTCGTATACGTCCCATATAGGGAGGGTAGCCACATGGCTACCAAGCTCGCGAGCGGATGATAGCGGCCTAATGTTATGATTAGTGAATGAGTTTGGTGCAGCTTACTCGGACCCACGGCGGCATCATATACGGCCCACATAGGGAGAGTAGCTGCCATGGCTACCAAGCTCGCGAGCGGATGATAGCGGCGTGATATCGTGATTAGTAAATAAGTTTGGTGCACCGCACTCGGCCCACGGCGGCTTCGTATATGGCCCATATAGGGAGAGTAACCGCCATGGTACCAAGCTTACGAGTGTGAAAGCGGGGTGAAATAGTGGTTGGTGAGTGTGCCACGGACGTATTGACATGGATGGCTACTGTTATGACCGCGTACCGTCTGGTGTTGACACCGGGACAGCTGCAGCATCCAACGTACATGCAAGGAGCACAACAGAAGACGTGCACTCTGATCGGCCATTTCGCAGACGCTGTGCCAGACAGGGAGGGGTTAGTGGACGGCCTCGGCCTCGTCCGCGGCTTCGACCTTCTGCTGAAATTGACCTCCTTGAACTTAAGCTGCTTGTCGCCGACCTGGGATTTTGAAGAATGAGAGGCGAAAGGCAGGTGCGGGGGTCATAGCAATGGGAACTGTAGGAAGTGATATCCTGCGGAAGATGATTTATTGAGATACGATATTGGGGAGGTATGAGTTGGGTTTATTAAGGTGAGGCTATAGAACCTGATAACCTGTAAGAGATGAAGCGAAGTGATGATATGCCGTTGGAAAATTTTAAAAGTTGGATTGCCGTGCGTCTGAGATCCGGCGGCCTGACTTCGGATGGAGCAGAGAGAAAAAAGCTGGAGTATGCAAGATTTCGAACATGGACTTCCGCCGACGATCCCATACAAGTCTGATCTTATCCTGGTAGTGCTACGGTCACGCAGTACGGACAGCTCAAAGGGTGAATTTTCGCGGCCATAGATATGTGGTCCACTCCAAAAGTAGATATCGTGTTAACAAAAAAATCAAATGAGAGTGGTTAATAATTATGAAAGACTGTATTTAATCTAACATTTTAATGCTCGTGCAAAAAGCACTACCAGCAAAATTCTCTAGTTCCGCTCTGACAGTCAGATTAATTCGGCTTTATCAGGTTTTACGAAGAATCCGGAATTATCTTCGGATTAGAAGGGTTAAACAGTATTGCCACTCTAACACCTAAAGGTCGAGTGATGCTCCCAGTAAAACTTTCTGAAGCGCATGTAATGGTCGTGTTTCCCGTCGGTCGCAGGTACAGATGAACCCCTCGTTAGTAATCCCCTGACTTGGAATACACCCTCAAATGGAATAAAATGCTGGTTCCCGATGACCAACTAGGCACGCGTGGTATACAAAGCTAAGTAATTATTACTAAATCCCCTCAGACGGAATGTGGAATAAAAAGTCGACATATATTCCGTCAAAAGGGTGCTTAACTATGGCTAAAGTCAAAGTCGTACAGGTCGATCTATGAAGTCTAGCATTGACATCATTGTCGGCAATCTCCTGCTCCTCGATCCCGCAAAAGTCCTCGTCAGTCGGCTCGTCCACGATTTCATTCTCGTCGTCTGGATGAAGCAGCTCATCAACAGACATCGGATTGTTGGCGTGAAATCGCGACAGCATGCTCAAAAGCTCCTCTGTAATAGCATACTTCTCTTCAGGTTCATCAAACTCGCAATTATAATAGTCTAGGAGGCCTGTAGTAGCCCAACACCTCAAAAGTATCTACAGCATGCTGCATTTAACGCCGTCGGTATCGCCTTTTAAATGCTACGATGATTCCTGCATATAACGGCTGCCGTTTGCTAGTGGTTGGAAGAAATACCACCTCAACATTCGTCAATGCGGCCTCATCATACCCCCTGGACAATAGCGTTGTCAAGAAGTAGGAGGCAGTTACGATGCTGCATTCTAAACATCGTGTCCATTTCCTTGAGCCATTTCGAAAATATGTCTCGCGTCATCTAGGTTGCGTGTGGTGCTGACAAATTTGCAGCTTTTGAGCGTAGGTGAGTGACATTCGAGATGTTTTCGTTGGCGACGGCGTTACTAACGAGCGAAAGTTTGCAAAATGAGCTCTGTAAGCTCTGAGCACAATTAGTTGGCTGCTTGGTCTCTGCAACTTCAGCGAAGGTACACCTTCGTGTACCTCTAAAATGGCACACCCCGAGGTTGGATTACCCCTCAATTGGAATAATTTTGCCGTTCCCGACGCTATGACAATTGAGGGGTTCATCTGTAAAAAATAGGGTTGTTAATTAGGACCACTAAAAGCAATACTTAGTACTAATTAGTGAATTAGGAATATTTAGGCTATCCTACTTATACTAATTAGTTCCTAAGATAGCTGTTAGTTTCCCAGATAGAACTGGTGTGGCGCACGTATATTTCATGAGTGAAGTGATTTCTTCGGGCGAGGCTGCTGGGGCTGCGGAAACCGTTAAGTTGGCTTTCTCCGGCGAGATCATGCTGCATTCGCGGCAGTTCGACGCGTTGCTAAAAGCTGACGTGCTGCTGCAGCTGCGGGGGCAGGTGAGGTGGATGAAGAGCGGCACGGAGAAGCTGGGACAGGATGATGTGAAGCTCTCCCCAGCGCTCGTGAGGCGCTGGCAGCGCCGCGCTGCACACACAGGCAAGTGTTCCGAGATGGACATTGAGGAGGAGCCGCAGATTCTTGAGGTGGTCACAGGAAGTTTTGCCAGGGAGTGACAGCATTGATAAGTAGCATTGTACAGGCTTACTGAGCAGTGGCGAGCGCAAGCGCGTGACGGCGGGTGAGGAGCTGGTGGTGGTGGGCGGCCACTGACTGTACCTGTGTGACGAGATCTCGACGGGGGCGGGATGGATAATGCGACACATCATCGAGTCGCTGCGCATGCCGTGCAAGAAGCTTGGCGGGCCCGAGATTGTGGCGCTGCTGCAGCCGAGACCGGAGGTGGGAGCAATTCGACGACATTTTGATGAATAACGAAGGTTACCCGGTGTACCACGGGCCTAGACGGAGATCTTGGGCTACTTTGAGGAGCGCGGCTTCAGGTGCCCACCTCGTGTGGACCCGACCGAATTCGTGTTTGAGACGATATCTGGTCGCGATCATCATCATTTCAATAGAAAGGTTGCTAAACAGGATCTGGTTGTGACGTCGAAGGACTGCAACAGCATGTATTGCCAGTCGAGCAGCTACCGAATGACGCACGTGGCCACCAGCAACAGCGCGACCAACTTGGCTCACTGAAAGCAGTCGGAGTTTGGATTAGCTTTGTTTCGAGCACGCCGTTGCTGTAGCATCAGCCGAAGTTGATTTGGCTGCGTGACCCGCACTCTGTGGGGAAAATTGGTAAAGGTATTTATCATTGATCTTCCGATGAGCATGATCTACTGCAGTGTGAGGTCGACATGCTACCTGCGCATGATGCTCTTTAGCATCGCGCTGTTCCAGCGTCACGGTGGCAGCAGATCATCATCTCGTTCGAGCTGCGAAGGTGTTCTACTAGCAGCGTGCGCGTAACTTTTTCCGTACGACGTCGTATGCTATTGCTGAAAGTGTGGTTCAGATCCCGGTGAATGTTGCTGTTTCTTTCGTTTAGGGTAATCTATTCTACTTCATGAGCTTTTGACGCGGTTTTTCGAGAAGTACATCGTATTCTCCCTGGTGCTGCTCCGCTTCCAACACGCGGTCAGTGTGTACATGACGATGCTGAGCGCGCTGTCGCCGAATATTACCGTGTGTCAGGCGTTGGCTTCGACCTTTGTGAGCTTCTTCCTGCTGTTCTTGGGAACATCATCTTAGCCGACTTGATCCCGAACTACTGGATCTGGATGTACTGGTTCGCTTCGATTTCGTGGGCATTGGGAAGCAAAGCAACGTGCTATCAGAGGTTTCGAGCGACCGGTACACAGATGAGGAAAACAAGACTTGGCTGAACAGCTAAGTACATTTGGTTTGGTATCATTTGTTCTGGCGTCGTATTATTTCGTTTTCTTTCACGACGTTCAATGGACTCCTACTGCACTAGATCCGGTAATACGAAAGGTACAAGAGTGAGTGCTGAGAGTATGACAGAAAAGCGAAGGACGAGATGTGTATGTCGAAGTCAGTACTTCTGGTGGGGCTATCGATGGAGTTAAATTCAGTAATGGTCCTGGACTACCGGTTACTTTGTCGAACTCGTGCAATAAGGACATCGAATACTTCGAGACGCTACCGTCCGGTTAGGAGAAGCAATTGCTGCGTGGCATGGCGACGCACTTCGGGCTGGGGCGTATGGTGGCGCGCATGGGTGTCACTGGTGCTGGCAAGACGACACTGGTGGATGTGATCACTGGGCGCAAGCCGGATGGCCGCATCGTCGGCGACATCATTGTTAACGGTGGGCCGAAGAACCCGGCCAACTCTCAGTCGCATCACGACGTACTGCGAACAGATGGACATCCACTCGGAGGCGGCCTCGATCTCGAGTGAAACAGGGCGAGAGTTACGCTCTGTTTCTTAGCATACACAGTATGCGCGTAGTGAGGAAGCGTAGACTTAAACTTTGTCTGTAAGATAGAAATACGCGGGCTCGCGTATTTCTAAAAGCAAACACTTAGGACTTTAGATCACAATAGAAAACTGAATTGAATGGCAGCCCGCCGCGTGGCGGGCTGGCCTTATCTTTACGCTAAACCCTCTTAAGATGGTATCTAATTGCAAAGGTGAGAGTATGGTTGGCTCTCACGCATTTGCATGAAATGCATGCACATGATTGGTTGAAATGCGGCCCTTTCAACCAATAGCTGTGCGCCTGAGCGCCCGTCAATGATAGTAGCATTGACGGCTCGTAATGTTGGTCGCTAGGGTGTGTGTCCCACACACACTAGTGGGTTTGCGTGTATTAGTGTACCTCGGGTACACTATCCTGTGTAGCCCCGCTACATCGAGGCACTGGTGTACTTGGCGAACCTGCGTCTGCCACCGACCTTCACAGAGAGGAGCGCATAAACCTGGTGAATGAGAGCTGGAGCAGTTGGAGCTGACATCGATCGCGAGCGAGATGGTCGGCAGTCTGTCAGTGGAGCAGAAGAAGTGACGATCGGCGTGGTGGCGGTGGCGAACCCGAGCATCTTGTTCTTGGCCAAGCCGACGAGTAGTCTGGACGCGCACTCGGCCCTGATCGTGATGTGTGGTGCGCAGCGATCGCTCGCATGGGCCGCACGGTACTGTGCACGATCCACCAGCCGAGCATCTTAATCTTCAAGCTGCTCGACGGTCTGCTGTTGCTGCTGCTGCAAAAGGGTGACCACACGGCGTAATTCGGTGACCTGGGGTGGACTCGTTGAAGATGCTGCAGTACTTCGCGTCTATCCCGGGCATGATGTCGACCCGTCCGCATTACAACCCGGCCACATACATGCTGGAGTGATCGGTGCGGGAATTGGCCGCGACGCGAAGGACTACTCGATGACATACGCGTACAGCGAGCTCTGCAATAGAAGCGTTCACGTTGCTGCTGGACGAGGTGACGGATTAGTTCGTGCTCCGCTCGCCGCTGAACTATTGTCCGATCGTGATAAGCTTGTGGAATCAAGTTGGGCAGCTCAGCAGTTCCCGTAATGTTGCAGCTCGCATATAACTTCATGCGCATCTTCCCATCTCCACTATTCACGATCATCTTTGGCACGACGTTCTACCAGTTGTGTCCTGACATCGGTGCGCATCGGTCTCATCTACAACAGCATGGACTTCATTGGCATGATCAACCTCATGACGGAGCTAAAGCGACGTGCGCCAAGCGCGCAGTGGTTACCACGAGCGCACATCTAACTACTACGGCCCGCAGCGTACAGTCTTGCTGTGGTTCGCGGAGGTGTACCTGATCGAGCCGATTATTGGTTGAGCGCTGGCGGATGGTTGGCATCAGAGACGAAGAGGCTACAGAAAATGGTGATATTTTTGCGTGACCTGTTCGAGTGCACCAGTAGTGACAAGTGGAGTTGCGAGCAAGTACATTTTACAGACTTCGACGACGATATTTAAGCAGCAGCCGGCGAGTTATGAGTCTGTTGCGTATCCGACCCGTCCTCTCGTGGGGCGTCTAGATATGAATTGTACATGGCGTAGTCCTCGCCTTCGTGATTCGTGTACACGAAGACAAGCTTTTCAACTCGTGGTGCTGTCAGTTTGTTCCTTCGTTTTGAGTGGATGAATCCATGGATCGACCACGAGCGTTCGCTCGCCGCCGAGGATGCCGGGATACAAAATAAACGGAGCGCTAGTGGGCGCATGAGCTGGTATGTTGTTTGTCTTGTTCTCCACCATTTTAATGGCGTGCACGGCAGATATCGCTCACGTGTTTCCTCGCTCCAGCTCATTCGATCAGTCACAAAATCGGAGATCTCGGCGGATACTTATCTCGAGTCTCCTTATTACTCGAAATAAGCGCAGCGGCATCTGCTATGGTTTGATCGAATTCCTCGTCTGCTGATCTTCATCGGAGGCGCTATTAACTCTTTTGTCGGTTAGTTATAAATCCAAGGATCTCGTCCTGCAGAAAGCGAAGCTGGTGCGTGCTCTTGTCCAGTTCTTTGTGATAAACGTCACTACGAAGCAAATGCGTAAACTGCTGCAGCACTGCCGAAACAAAGCTGTCGTCACTTTCAAAGTGTGCCAAGGCTTCGTTAATCGGGTGGGCCAACATCAGTACTGCGTCCAATTTCGCCCAGAAGTCAGCATCCGACACAATTTTTCTGGCCCGTGCGAGTTTGTCACGCCGTTTTTATCTTTATACATCACGTCCAACTTCTTATCCTCAAGAACAGATCGGAGCACATGCTTGTTTTCATGAACGCTTCTCATGCAAGCTTCGGAAGTGTACCAACGTGTCGGCACTGGCAAGCACAGCCTACGGCGGTGGTCGAGAGCCAAAGTTTGCTGATGCTTCTCAAAGTGATCCTGGAGTATGTAGCGATTCAAGACGTACTTTGACAGCAGGGTCGACCTTTCGAGCACGTCCTTAACGGGCGCCAATTCGAGAACGTTTTTAATGATCAGATTGGTCATGTGAGCTGCACACCCATTGCAGAACAGATTAGGTCGCTTTCTCTCTAGTATTTTCCACGCCTTTTGCATGTTCTTTGCGTTGACCGTCACAACGCCACAGACAGCTCCAGGATGCATAATTTGCTCAATTTCCTCAATAACTTCATCGATTGGACCGCCATGTACTCTCCAGTGTGCTGATTATCAGCCGTCGCAATGGAGGACCAACATAAGGGGCTCATGTTTGGGGAAGTGATCATGAAATTCACGATGCTGCTTGTTTGGGTTCGCCCAGCCGTCGGAAACAACAGGCACATAAGGCTCATTTTTATAGCATTGATGACCTTTGTTTCTCTCGCGAGTAAATAGTGTCAAGAAGTGGCCCAGCAAGTTAGTAATGGGTCGGAAGCTTGAAATCGGGTCGAATGTGCTTGAAGAGAAGCTGCATCTTGGGATCCTCGAGAACTCGAAAGGATATCCCCGTAGCGTAAAGGCCATTGCTAAATCGAGCTCCAATTAAGCTTGGCCATGCTCATGTACGAACCGAGCCTCGGTAGGGGTCTTGCGCACGCTGGAAGGCGAGCGTAAGGTCCCAATGGAGCGGCGCTTTTTATTTCTAGGGCGTAGATGCGGGTGATGGAGCTGACAGGGGTGCAAAGCGTTGCTTTATGTCAGCCGGAAAGGAGCATGACTGCACGTGGGGGCTTAAGTGCTTTCCAGGGTGGGCATTTTGAAAAATCTTGTGGCACTTGGGGCATACGACGTCAGGGTGGGCCTTTCCCTCTCCTCGGGGCTTCACAATCTCGAACAACCCCCAAATTGGCGATGACGGCTTTCCTCTTTGCGACATTATTCGCGCGTTGGTCTCGGCTGGGTATGCAAGCGATGGAAGATTCACTTGTGAGGCTTCCCGGCCTCGCGGCGACCCCGTGGAAGAAAGTCAGCTTGAAGATGTGCGAGCGAATATTACGTGCGTCAACCTATTATTAGACACTAATTAGGACTAATTAGTGTTTCACTAATTAGTTTATTTAGGAATTCACATCCCTAGTAAAAATCTAGAGATCCTCAAGATGTTATGCAATCCTATACAGGTATTTACTATGGCAGGTGATGTATCTTCTACAGTACCGTTTATGTTGATTTATATCAGAATACGATAGAGACTTTGCTCGATCCTTTTGGTCAGGTCTGAGTCTTTGCATATTTATAACCCCACAAAAACACGAGGCGAAGCGCTGCGCAATTTTTAAATATGCTGTGTTTTCCTCACAGAGGTAGTATGCATCTATGACGAGATACTGTAAGTACGTGGGCTCGTACCGCCCCAACAAATCTGGATAAAATCCAGAGGCCTCTCCACGGCGAACGAATGGCCTCGTTGCTTGCTTTGGTATCAAAAGACCCAGCACGTACTGCGCTTGATTAAGATAAGTCACCATTGAGCTGCGAAGTGCTTGGACATGTACAAGATGTCGCAGCAGTCCAGCACTTCGTAACGATAGATGTCGGCGTGCAGGAGTCACAGCAACCGCGACAAAGATGGCAACGACGCTGTACAGGTTCGACAGAAAATACCTTGCCAACTTCTTTAAGCCACCAACCATAAAACGCTTCACGAACATATCTGCTTAGCTTAAAACTGCTATGGGCTGAATCGCCACCGCAGCTCTGCTTGCAGTGGCTCCAGTCGGGAGTCCAGAACCGGCAGGTACAACACCGTCCTCAGCTGCATCAACGCAATGTCCCCATCCTGTCGCGAGGGTGCTGTTGAAGTGCACTGCAAGCAGATGTCCATCGCATCTGCCTTGCTCACGCAGCTCCGTCACTGCCTGTCGCTATTAAAATCCCGTCAGTGAAGTTGTCTTCGAGTGCTGTTGGCACAGAGGGCAAAAGGGGCATGTTTCCCTTGAAGCCACCGTGCAAAGCGCCTGCGCGCGCTAAATCTCCAACGGCGGCATGCGTTTACAATCGCCAAGTCATTCGTTCGCAGTCCTGTTCGGTGGTTGGCTGGCGTGCCGCCGCAGCCTGTCCTTGCCGCGGTGGACACCCTAACCATACTGACGCCAAGTGCAACCAGCTGAAAATAGAACAAACATATCCATAACACCAGTCGCCGCGATCTTATCGAGGCTCTCGAGCAGCACTGGACCATGGGACTCCACTCCGCTACTTGCATCTAATCCCAGACAGACGCGCACTGACCTCTCAACATGATGAACCAGAAGCTGTCGGCGGTGGCGAGGCAGCTCGGCGCCAAGAAGAAGGCCAGCTCTCCGCGCGAAGCGTCGCCGGCGGACCCCACGAAGCAGCCGCAGCCGCATCATTTCAGCCCCGAGGAGCTCGAACGAGCGGCCGCCGATCTGCGCGAGCAGGTGAAGGCGACGCGGCCCGAGCTGCTGCCGCTGCTGGGCCCTCGCCCGGACGCCGCACGGGTCTGGGACCTGCAGCAGCCGACGGACGCCGTGGCGCTCAGCGTGTTGCTGCAGGACCGACTGCTGTGCCTGCCGGAGCTCAACCGCAACTCGCCCTGCTACAGCGCGAGGGGTCTGGTGCTGCTGTACACGAAGCTCAAGTACCTCGAGACCTTCTCGCAGGCGGAGCTGGCGAGCTACGCCAATGCAACTGCCCCCGCGTTCTCGTCTGGCGTGGCGGAAGCTGCGCAGCTTGTGCGCGTTCGGCAGGAGGAGGTGCGAGTGGTGCGACAGTTGGCGACTGTGGCCAACACGACGGAGATGCTCACGAGACTGGCTGCGCTGCTGCATATCCCAGGCCACGGCGACGCGTGGAACGAGATCGTAAAGTTTGCGGCCAATGCACTGCCTTTTGCAGAGCAGACCGAGTCGCTGCTGGTTCGCGGGTCGGACGATCGGTCGACGTTGAGCCCGCTGACCAAGACCAACAACTACAACGCGTCGACGATTCCGCTGTCGACGGATGTGGCTCGAGGCAGCTGCACATGCTCCAGTATCTCCCTCACCGCCTTTGAACGCTGCGAACGACTGCGGCAACAGTTGCTGCTGAACTCGCTGTCGATCAACCCGAATGCACAAAGCCCCACTGGGTTTTTCAGCTCCAAGATGCAAGCTACCCGGATGCGTGTGGCTGCATGCCTCGACGTCTCCGACATGGTTCGCGACGACCAACTGCGTGTCCTGCTGTCCCCCTCTGGCACGGATGCTGAGTTGCTAGCCACTGTTGCGGCGCTTGCCAGACTGTACACTGGGCTTGGCGAGGAGGAGAACCTACCCGGAGGTGTCGGGCCCGAACAATGCAAGGTAACGAGCATCATCACGGCCGGCGGCGAAATTGGTCGCGGGTCAAACAGTGCTTCCGGTGGTCGACACTTCAGCCACTTGACCCCCAGCGGTGAGGCAGGTACGCCCGGAGAACCGCTGCGCAAGTTCCAAGGTGATCTGGTGGATGTGGTGATTATGCCGGCTCGGGATGACCAGGGTGCAATTAACCGTATTGAAGAGCGCGTCAAAGAACTGGTCCACGAGCGGTTGAGCCACGGCGGTGATGTGGTGCTGCTGCATGTGGTCGTGGGTGCCAAGACGGGTTACGCGTGTCCATCTATGCCTGTGGTGGATGCCTTGGTAGCACAATACCCAAATCGACTAATGGTCGTAGTAGACGCTTGCCAGATGCGTGTGGACAAGTCGCTGTATCGAGAATGGGTCGCCAAGGACTACGTGGTGCTAATTACAGGCTCTAAGTTTTTCGGTGGCTCACCATTTTGCGGCGCCGTGCTCATGCCTATGCGATGCGTGTACGAAATGGAGGCAGCTGCAGTCGAGCGCCACTCGGAGTTAGCACTACCGCTCGGCCTGGAAGACTACTTCTCCAGGTATGACATGCCCGAGGACATGCACCATGTACGCGAACGTCTCGGCGCGAACATGAACGTCGGGTTACTGCTGCGCTGGGAAACAGCGTTTGTCAACATGGAGCCATTTTGTAAGATCCCACCAGCCCATGTGTCAAGTATCTGCAAGTTGTACATGAGCACATGCAGAGAAAAGCTGCAAGCTTCATGGAGCCACCTGGTGGAGCTCTTGCATCCCCCTGAACCTACTGAAAGTGACGGTAGTAGCACAGTAACGCCCATGGATACTATCGTGTCATTCAAGGTGCGTGGTGAGAACGGCGAGTTTCTAGACGCAACCGCTCTCAAGGCACTGCACACCCTTCTGGCGAAGGATCTATCAGGTGCCCTACCAGATGACGCTTTGGCAAAGAAGCGCTGCCAGTTGGGCCAGCCCGTGTCGCTGGGTAAGATTGGAGCTGTGTTGCGTATCGCCATGGGAGCGGATATGTTCAACAAAGTCTACACTCGAGGCAAGGGTGAGAGCGACTTTGTGGCTGCAATGGAGCCTCTCGTGCAAGATGACGATGCTGTTTTGCGCAAAATCGCATTGATACTTTGCCACTGGGAAAAGCTACACCACCAGTATATCGAAGAGTGTGTGGATCCAACGCCGCTAGAGCCGCTAAAGCCACTCAGCGACTGGGACTTCAGCGTCAAGGATGCTCAGGTCGCGCGTGTTGTGCATCAGATGCGACAGGAAGGCATCCTCGGAGGCTTTGATGCTGAGGATGAAGCAAAACTAGCGCTTGTATATGATTTGGACTCGATCGACATGGCTTTCCAAGCGCTGTTGACATCTTTCCCAGTGCATTTCGACCATCGTTTTGCTATGAAGTCTTGCCCATTGGCGTTCTTCATTAAACGTGCAATTGAGAACGATGTTGGAATCGAGTGCGCGTCTATCGTGGAAGTCAAGCATGCTTTGCGTCTGGGCTGTCCACCCCACCGCATTGTATTTGATAGTCCGTGTAAGACACGCCGTGATTTGCAGTTCGCTATCAATGCCGGCGTAGAGGTCAACGCTGACAATTTTGACGAACTCGATGTTATTCGTGAGCATGCTGAGGCCATCTTCCAGTCCAGCTTCCCAGAGTGTACGCCGCGCTACGCTGGTAACCTGCCTCGCGTTGGACTGCGCATTAATCCACTGCTAGGGGCCGGTACCAACGCTTGCTTGAGTGTCTCGACAGTTCAGTCAAAATTTGGTGTGCCCTCACTCCTGAAAATCGCGCCAAAATCATTGCATTCTTCTGCGCAAATCCATGGATGACCGGTCTGCATGCACATATTGGGTCGCAAGGCTGCTCACTTCAGATGCTTTCACAGGGAGCTGTAGTGCTGAACGAACTGGCCAATGAGATTGATATTGCAGCCGGCACCAGCAGTATCAAGGTGCTTAACATCGGAGGTGGTCTATCGACCAACTTTGACAGTGAGGACGTGTCCCCAACGTTTGCTGAGTATGTGGACGCATTGCGTCGTGAAGCTCCCCAGATATTCGAGCGCACAGGCCGTACCATTTTGACGGAGTTTGGTAGCAGTGTAAGTTCAAAGACCGGCTGGACAGTCAGCGAAGTCGAGTATGTGAAGGTTCACCCGCAAGTCGACGGAGATGACCTCACTCAGACTGCAATTATTCACGCTGGGTCGGATCTGTTTCCGCGCCAGTGCTACCGTCCTGACCTGTTTGAGCGTCGGTTGTCTGTCTACAAGTACGTGCTCACAGATGACTCCTCATCTTCGAAAGTTGCTCACTAACTTTTTTTTGTTTACAACAGTTCTGCTGGCTTGGTTTCTATGGCCCCATTATCGGTGCAGAATGTGGCGGGTCCTTTGTGCTTTGGTGGTGATATGGTCGGTCGCCGTGTGGAGTTGCCAACTATTTCTCGCGGAGACTTGGTTGTGATGCATGACACTGGAGCAAACACAATGTCGATGTTCAGCCGCCACTGCAGCCGTCCAGCCCCTGCCGTTTACGGCTGCCGTACCAACGAAGAAGACGGACTCTCACTCGAGTTGCTGAAGCCAGCGGAGACTCCAGAGGAAGTTATGGGCTTCTGGGGTTAAGTAACTGAAGAAGCTCTCAAGCAGCAAGCATAAGGTATTAAACTACGCAAGCTAAGAATATGGCAGTGACAGACACACAGCAAGTTATGAGGGCCAGCACAAGCACTGCCCCTTATACAGCTTGAATGAATTTGAGTATTAGCGGCGCCACAGTCACACCTGGGGTTTCTGAGATCGGAGCTTCGCCACGAGTGTCTGAATTTTGCCGTCTTTGAGTCGAACGAGCTGCTCCAGCTTTTGAACCTTCATCTCCAGAATCTGCACGGTCTCACGAAGCTCTCCGATCACGCTGTCCTTCTCGACCAGTTCTTGACGCAGATGCTCGCTCTTTCCTGAGACCTCACTGCTTGGTGCGTATGATGACTTTCCAACGGAATCAATTGGGTGCATGGAAGCATGCATCGGTGTTGCAGGTGGCTCCACAAACCTTACAGCGTCATCGGCGTCCTGCATCGACAAGTCGTTCAACGATGACAATGGATCTCCGCGAACATCAGACAATTTGTCCACGGGTGTCTGAAACGAACCCCGCATCGAAGGATGGCTTCCTCCGACAGGACTCCCATTTCCCACCGTGCCAGCTACAGCACTGTTAGTGGAGATAGCACTACTCGTGTCGTCGATATTTTCTATGGTTTGTCGGGGCACCTGCTGAGGTGATGTCGAAGATGGCCGCTTCTCGCGGTAGTTGGCAATCTACACTCGATAGTAGTCGCACAAGATGCTCTGAGGACGGTGCATCGCGGAAACAAACTGAAGCAAGCCACAAACCTTGAGCTGGAGCTTCACCAGCAAGTGCTCAATCGCACCGGGATGGCACTGCACAAGGTCGTCAATATCCTGCTTCGACAGTGAGATGTGAAGCTTCTTGAACACTTTTCCTGCAAGAGACAGTATGCACATGCTCGCCATCGTCAGTTCAATACTTGGGCAATACACGGGTTTATATCAACTGTGCGTCCTCACGATTAAGCGTATTCCAATTGTACTGCTTCTGCTTGATCGAGTTGGCAGCGCTGTAGTTGTGCATTTGCACGAACTTCGGGAAGTAGAAGGCAACGACCTCAGCTGTCAGGATGCCGTCGCTGAAATCACGAGCAATACTCTTCTTTGGTCGCGACAACGGGATTTCATCGATCCAGGCGTAGACACGCTGCAGCGTCTCGTCATCTAGCGGCAGATCCAGCATGGTATTTCTTCGTTGACCGCTACTTCACAGGTGGCGTGCAGGGGGACCGAGAGCAATAGCAACAGCAACGCCCGCACCACACCAATACCCCCACGAACACGAAAGGACGCAACCGTTATCGATCCCAATAAAACCTCTATTATCCTCGACACCTTCAAAACTCCCTCTCAACCACCAAGGCGACGCAGTGCTGCCTCGCTCATAAGCTTGCGTTTGTGCCCGTTTACGCAGTCTGTTGAGCAATACTTGAACTCCAAACGCGTGAACGGAGACTTGCCCGCATACTTGCCACAGAAATCGCAAGCAAGGCCTGCAGCAATTTTGCGCTCGAGCTCCTCCTCGCAAGCTGCTTCCTCTCGCTTCTGCTCAGCAGCCTCCTTCTTCTGCTGTTTCTTGCGGTCTCGAGCACGTCGTCGCTTTTCCGCTTCCTTGTCCTTTTTGCGCTGCTCCATCTCACTCGTGAGACCCTCAGGAATCTGAGCTGTGGCATAATCCCAAGCATCTGGATATTTTCCCATGTACCGACGGAAAGCATTCCGTGCCTCCTTCGAAGTGCACAGGAAGTATGGCGGGCGATTGTGAAGATCCAGCAGCGCTGGATTGGCTCCTTGCTTCAGCAAATACTCCGCAATAGCAACTGCATTATTTGCTGCAGCGTGATGTAGGGCCGTCATGACCTTTTCATCCACCGCGTTCACATCCACGTCTTCTTCCGCATCACCAGATAATAGATTTTTACACCCTTTAAGTCACCGTCGATCACCAGCTGAACGATACGAGGAGGAGGGATCGGCTCGTCATCTTCTTCCACAGCCTCATTTGTAGCACTTGCATTTGAATCTCCTTCTGTAGCGGCGCCCTCAGCGTGCTTCTTCTTACTCTTATTCTCTGAAGTTTTGCTGCTTTTGACGGGTGATGGCGTGTTCGCCTCGAGTGGCGAGAATCTGACACTGCTCAAATCAGACCGCACGCGACAAACCTCTTCAAACGTCGGACGGAACGTAGCAAATGGGATTCGCTTCACCCGCTTGTCATCTGATGTGTCAGATAGAGCAGCACAAGATAAGCCGTCATTGTACATCCGATAATATGATAGGATAAGTGTGCAGCACCCAACCTGGCTGGAGCACTGCGTTCTTGTAGGGGAAAAACGTCGCACGCTCCGTCTTTCCGCTGGAAAGGAAAATCAACTCAGCGTCCTTCAGCACGTCCTTCCACTCAACCAGCAAGGCAGCAACGTCTTGCTTCAGCGCCGCCTCATTGTATCGTCGCAGCGTAGCACCTGCAGATTTCGCTTTTCCACTCGCATCACTGGCAGACTGCGCTCCGCCCTGTTTCCGACGCGTCGTGTACCTCTGGAACGTCTTATGACACAGCGCCTTGTCCTTATCAAACACTGCGCCAGCAAAGCGTCCACTACGCAGTAAAAACACTGCCCACCGGAACTTCGACGCACAGATCCTGTCCAACGACATGTACGGGTTGAAGCTCTCTTTATCCACATCCGGCAAAATGTTCTTAAACACCTACATCAACATTCCAACCACAACAACTCGTCAGAACTCTCTACACAGCAGCAGCACCACTAATCTCATCCGTGCAAACCTTGAACACGCTCTTGCCGTCCGAGAACTCCACGACGGGCTCGGTCGTCGTGTACGTCTTCTCCTCTTCCTCCTCCTCCTCCTCCCACGACGACGACGAAGACGACGATGCATAGCCCCCGTCCTGCTCCTTTTCCTTGCCCTTGCCCTTGGCATTGCTCTTGCGCTTGTCCAGATACGTCTGCGCCTCCTCCTGCGACAGACTGGGCAGGCCGCGCGCCCGCCGCTTGAGGTTCACGCAGTGCGCAGCCGACTTGAAGTGCGCGTACTGTTCGTCCAACGACGGGAAGGCTGCCACGTCGCACGCGCCGCAGCGCAGCCCCACGCTCGAGCGCTCGTCCAGCGCCGCGGTTTGCAGCCGCAGGGACAAGGTAGAGACTGCCGGCTCTGAGGAGGTGGGAACTTTACTGGGCCGCTCGAACTGCCGCGAGTCGCCGGCCACTGCGCGCACCGTCCAGTGGCTGGTCTGCGCTGGCGTCAGGTCGCTCAGCGCGACGCTCCCGTATGCCTGCGGTGTTTTCTTGAGCTGCTTGGTCGGCATCGCTCTGATTGAGAACTGAGTGTGCTTTGGAAAAGCAGCGCTTTGTGGTGAGTGATGGTTGGTGGTACAGTGTACCGCTAGCGATAATAAGTTGAAGTGGCCCTGCAAGTCTTGCTGTCAGTGGAGCTGGAGACGGTCTCACTGGAATGCGATGGGGTCAATTTGAGCGATCTGACGAGGAGGGGAATATTGCTCGTGCCGTTGACGCCACCGAGTTTGCGCCGCCGATCCCCAGGCTGAGCCGAGCGTCGAAATTCGTCGGATAAGCGAGTGGAAGATGCCTTTTCCGGACTGGTGTGCAGCGCATAGTGAAGTAAGAAGAGCTGGGATTATCTTCCTCTTAATTGGTGGCCTCAATTGGAGGCCCCATTAAGGCCGAGGATGCCCCAACTGCAAATTGGCCCATTTTGCAATACAAAGTTGGAATGACTCCGCTTTTTGCAAGAAAGAGTTCAATTTTTTCTTGCATTTAAATGCAAGAAACTTCCGCTTTTTGTAAGAAGCCCGCGTCAAGCAGAAAGTTTACAATAGCAACGTTATAAATAGAGTACACATTTAACTGCAGCTCAAATTGGTACACTGTACCACCCACCCCAACAGCGGTTATCTCCCTTCTTCGCCCACAGCCATAATCAGCTCCATAGTACGCTGCCGCGCCAAGATGCCGACTCTGGAGCAGCGCAAGCGGTCCACGGCGTGCGGCACAGGCTTCCACGTGCGACTGTGGTGCAATAACGACCCGTGCGGCCTCGTGTGCGCCGTCATCTCCTGGTTCCTGGTGCTCTACGCCGAGTGCACCGTCGTGGTACGTCGCCAAAAGCGAGCGCTAGTTTGCCCCTCTTTCTCCACCGTCTAACGCCGCTATCTCCCGCAATTCAGGGCGTTGTGATCTATCCGTGGATGGGTCTGTCGCCTCTGGGGCTGCTGCACATCGCAATCTTCACGGGGCTCTGCTTCCTGGCGCTGGTTTCGCACGGCAAAGGTCTCGCAAATGGAGTTTACATCAGATGTTCCTTCAATTTCTGATGGTTTACTGTGTTGCACTGCAGCAATGCTGACGGATCCTGGAGCTGTCCCTGAGTCGGCACTGCCTCTGGCACTGGCCAACGCCTCGAAGGAAGAGATTGCACGGTGTGTGTTGTTTGGGAGAGGAGATATATGGAGTTGCTAGAGCTGACGCTGTGTTGCTTTTGTTTTGTTTTGTATTTCGACGAAGGTTGGAAGAGCAGAGATATCGGACGTGCCGTCGATGCCGTCAGTTCAAGCCGGGAAGAGCTCACCACTGCTCGATCTGCGACCGTTGCGTCATCAAGATGGACCATCACTGCCCCTGGGTGAACAACTGCGTCGGGCTCGGCAACCACAAATTCTTCCTGCTTTTCATCTTCTACGTGTTCATGCTGTCTTCGTACGCGCTCACGCTCGTGTTCTTTCGCTATGCCAAGTGCATTAACGAATCGTACGTGCTGAAGCAGTTCCGCGTTGGATTTGCTGCGTCTACAATACTAACCTTTGGAGATGTGCTGTTGTTTTGGTTAGATGCCCGACCTATGGTGCTATTCGCGTGGTCTGCCTGGTCCTGGAGGCTGTGCTCTTTGGCCTCTTTACCATGTGCATGATGTGCGACCAGTACAGCGTCATCACCACTGGAACCACGCAGATTGATCGTCTGAAGGGCGAGGTGGCAGACAACCTCGGCCTCCGCGAGGTATTCGGCGGTTCAGACTGCAAGTTCTCCTTGCATTGGCTGCTTCCTGTTAATATTTGGTTTCCTCGTGAGTATCGCTTGCAGCAGTTCGCGCGAAATCTCCAGCAGACTAACCGATGCTGGCCCTTCTTCGTGTCGCCAGGTCTATTAAGAACCAAGTTCTGGGCTACGTGCTGGAACATGAGCTGATCTTTCCGAGGACGAGGCCTCGGAGATGGATACCTTCCTGGATGACGACAGTGCGTCCGAGACCGCCATCACCATGACCACGGAAACCCTGGAAGGCGGCTGGTCCGTGGAGAAGCGTGTTCCCGCAAGCGAGGCTTCCGAGGTCGTGTAGGAGTCGTTCAAATAATGGTTCAAATAGTTTAAAAGTCCGAGTGCTGAGTGAAAAGGGAGCGGCTCATGCGCTGCTTTTCATGGTGCCAGGAGACAGAAGCGAAGCGGAGAAGCTTCCATCGCCATTATAGCAGGAAAAGTTTGTCCTGCGCGCAATGCATAACAGTTCTTGGTCAGTAAACGTTTGTGCCTTCCGATCGCTAGATTGAGATTTAGCTGCAGTAGATAAGTTGGCATTGCCGTGCATCGCATTCGCGAGTCCACAGCAGCGGGTTCACTTGTCGCTCGATTGCAGGGCCAAAACGTGCTCCTGGCGAGTCGCCGGGACGACACGTTAGCGCACCTGCACTCTCTGGCATCGATATTGTTGAGGCAACGCTGAGCCTCTACAGGTCAGCAGCAATAAGCACCAGGTGTCCTCACGACGCAAGAGTCATACGTGCCATTGCACCTTCGTGTTAGTGGCATTGAATTCGCTTCAACATCGACTGCGCGGATCATCACGCTGGTAATGACCACGAGCAAAGCATCGAGTTGGCAAGGCGCGGCGTGATGACGGTGTGTCCGGCACCGGGAAAAGCCCATCCAAATACAATCCCGGGAAAATATGGTGGTTGTTACAAATGCTTTCACGATTCACGCAAGACAAGCAATGCGGCGCATGCAGCCAGCTACAGTACTGTAGCTACACGAAGGAAGGGAGCGGGAAGGTGATTATATCTTACAAGCAAGATACGGAGGCGGGCGGATAGCGCACGGGATCGACGTTGCTGGCTGGTTGAGCTCCCTTTACTCCTACCCGCCACGCACGACGCATGCCTGTGCCGTCTCCCTCCTCGCCTCGGAGATTACTTACGCGAGGACGCCGGCGTCCTTCAGCGCGGTGTGAGCGTTGCACGCGTGCTTCTTGAGGCGCGGGTCGTTGATATTCTGCCAGTCCTGTACCAGCTCCAGCACGCGGGCGGCGCCCTCCGACTTGGCAAGCTCGTCGTGATACAGCGGGCACAGGGTCTCTACCACATGGAGACTCTCCCTCTGCACTTCAGGCTTGACGTCGGCACCACCGGCCGCGCAGTCCACAATGAACTCCCATCCGTCGGACTGAATAAATGCTTGGCGGCACTGCGGGTGGTCGCAGAGCCGGGCGAGGGCAGCACTGACTACCCGCGACACGTTCTGGTTCTGGGACTGGCCGAGCACCACGAGCTGTGGCACGAGCGAGGCCATGCCCGAGCGCGTCTCCTCGCGCGTGGACATGGAGATGGCTCCCAGCACGCCCTGCATCTGCGCGTCCGCGTACTTGCTCTCCAGCAGGCCCCTGAGGGCCGACACGCCGTCCTGGATGCTCTCGGGCGAGAGCGGCAGCTTGGGCAGCGGCTTGGTGGCCGCGCGCTTGACACCACCCGAGGACGGAGTCTTCTCGCTCAGCAGCTGGCTGCGGCGGAAGAGGTTCTTGAGCTCGTGATACAGGTGCATGAGCGCGGTGATGTCTCCCTCGCGGCGCTGCACCTCGACGACGTACTCCTCCTTGGCGGTCTTGTAGATGACGATGTTGAGGCTCACGCGCTGCACGGCGTTGCGGCGGTACTCGACCTTCCACTTGCACTTGTCGGCCTTAAACTCGTAGTCCGTGTCCAACTCGCAGAGCTTAATACCCACCACACCGCACACGCGCTGCGTGGACTCGAGCTTCACGTGAAAGTGCGTGTGCAGCTCGAGGCGGAACGGGGTCGGCGGCAGGTCGCGCGGCGCCACGTTCACGTACTTGGTGCGGTCCACGCGCATGCCGAAGGACTGCGACGGCACCGCCGCGGCCTCGGACTTCTTGTTCAGGCCCGTGGCCTTCTTGGCCGGCATGGCGAAGGTCATGGGGCCGGGGAAGGCGGTGCCGAGCTGCTCCAGCGGGCTGCGCGCCAGCATGTCGAAGGCGGGCGGCGCCGAGGCCACGGCCATGGAGCGGTACTGAGGCTTGTCGCTCTGGTCGCTGGGCGAGATGGTGCGGTACACGGCCTTGTCCTCCTGCTGCTGCTCGTCCTGGCCGCGGTCGTCTCGCGGGCTGCTGCTGCGGCGGTCCATGGTGGGCTGAAAGCGCAGTGGGTTAGCTGCTGGTACAAGGTGCTGGGTCTGCGGCCTACCGGTCAAGTCTGCGAATGAACCGCCATGCGACTGAGACTGGGCCTGAGAGAGGGGAGACTTTCACAAATTCAGAAACCTCACGCAAAACTCAAGGCGTCTTCCGCGGAACCAGGTGGCTGAACACCTACCCTGGATAAAATATAGGATTTAATAAATAAAATGGCTTTGCCTGCATGACTCGGCAAGTGCAGTTGCAACTTGCAACTTGACACGAAAAAAATCCAGCCCGGTGGTATCTTGCGTGACGGCCATTGCAGTCGCTCGCTCGCATGCGCTTACAGCCATCGTTCAAGAGCTCAGCAACAATGTGTGTTGTTGCCAACAACACACATTTGGTCAACCGCATCATGGAGAATTTGAGCGTTCGCTCCTCTTCTGCTCGCAGTGCGGGCACAAGGGCCACGGCGATCCGTTTCGGTTGGCTTCGGGGCCGGCGGCTGGTGTGTGGTATTCGTGTCGTTATAAATATGAGGGGTCATGGGGGCACCAACGCCCTTCCATCGCCAGCCGATGCCGGTCAGGTGCACTTGTCCGCGCAGGCTGCTGTGCCGGAACGCGAGGATGGCTGCTATCAATAGCGAGGGCAGAGACACCTGCCAGGCGGCGTGGCTGAATGCGGCGACCAGAACCTGTGCAGCCACCTGTCCCCCTGTTAATAGCGGGTGTTCCGTCAACACAAAGCATTACAGACATGATCTCCTCGAGGCCTTCGTTCACGCAGTCCCTCTGCTCAGTTTTGGACGACTGAGCAACCTTGGTGCCACCAAGGCTTACCCGCACTTCCACGCATTTCCATGGTGCATTACTGTAAGAAAAACGCTGGTTAGACACCAGTCAACCGCTGATGTCGTTGGTCGAGATCGGCAAGGCCCAACGACCGAAACCAACTGTAACTGCCTTTGAGCCCGTTGTACCGGATTAGTGTTGTGCCTATGCAAGGACAACTCATTCGGTCGAGCGTGCAAGGACAACTCATTCGGTCGAGCGTGCAGGACAATGTCCAAGAAGAATGAGGCGTCGGCCAGACAGCAGTCCACCACTAGCGTAAGTCGGTACATGGCAAGCTACAGGGAGAAGTCTTCAGTCTGCTGCGTCGATAGTACTGTCGGCGCTGAGGGCGCTAGCAATACGAGGAATACTATCAACGCAATCATCAGCGAGGCCGAGCTCGACGCAGAAAAACTTTTCACCGCCAAGAGGATGCTGATAGTTGTGTGGATGTGCATCGGCATGGCGCCTTTGCTCCTGCAGGCTCGAAGCTATCTCAAATTCGTGACTCCGCATAAAATATCGCAAGATCTGGTGGTCCCGCTCAATAAGCCAAAGATTACCACAGACATGGAGTTGGTTTGCCCCATGGAAGGCTTAGTCATTGCTGGCGCGTGGTGGAACGTAATCGTCACGCACTACAACGAAGTAGAGCAAGGACGGGTTTGCCATTTTGTCGTTCCACAGTATAACATTCACGGGAACTACGTCTTGGGCACCGAATTAACGGTGCCGTCGGAAACCACTCCAGCAAGTTGCTCTGGGAACAGCTACTACCTCGAATATTACTTCTACCACGGAAGCATTGGCTACTATTCCTTCTATGAAGAAGCCGTGGGCACATACTGTGCGAACGATAACACTGGTTATGTGCTCGTTTGTGGTCTCGGCACCTACGACAGCAATGGCGCGCCGTTGGCGCACGACAGAGGAGATACGACGTACAGGCGATCGTACTGGTATGGCCTTTTCGGATCGGTGTGGATCGCGTACCGCTCGATCCTGATGCGAAGAAGTTATATTTCGTGCAAGCGCTACGGACGTCAGTGCGACATCATGCACGAACCAATGCGGTTCAAGGATGCTGTGGTGTATGTCCAAGAAAGCATGCGGCTTTCAGCCCACGGAGCAAGGAATTATCATCGTGCTGCGCTGATTTATTTGCTAGTGGAGGGTTTAATGAGTGATCTATTCATGTTGATCGCTCAAGACGGAGTATTCGCGAAAGTGCAGTATATCTCCCTGGGTTACAACTTAGCGGGAGTTCTCTCAATGCTGTTCGAGCTGGTTGAATCGATGAATTGGATGCCGGAGAAGGTGCGCTGCTTGGTCAAGCGGCTGATCTTTAACTACGAGACGGCTTTAATAGGCGAGCTCGTCTGCGCGATAGCGATGCAGTCCTACCTTACGGGTTTGAACAAGTCTAGCCTCCAACGCTCCAAACCAACAGCAGAAACAGTCTCTTATTACGTATGGAGTCTCGTGGGCCACGGCATCATCGTGCTCGGAATTGTGGCTGTGATTACTTCAATCAGATTGTTAGGAGCTCTCATAACTGTGCGGCGCAATCTTGGTTCCTTTTCTGCGTTGCTAGTGTCGTGCTGTGTCGACACAACTCTAGGAATACGCAGCAAGATGATATTGCTAAGTGGCTACATGTGGGAAGACGGGAAGCTATGCTACAAGCCAGAGACGCTGAAAGCCTATGGTCTTCTGAAAATGCAGGAAGATGATGGCGGACATTATCTCTTGATCCACAGACTGTATTGGCTTGCGATTCCACGGGCTGATTTGTTCGTGATCGGACAAGTTGACGGCTTCAAAGTGGTACGATGCAGTGAGCGACCTTGTACAGGCATAATTAGCATGTTCGGAAAGTCATTGGGAGGTCCTGTTGGAAACACTGGTCCCCGATCGCCTGTGAAACAGCGGATGTCCATCGAGCCCGTTTAGGACGAGTAGCGAAGTTAAGACGACTTAGTCAATGAACCTTTAGTCTTGTTCACATCGTTAACTCTTCACTGAGGGAATATCTCTCGGAAGGCACAGTATATAGCATGGACGAGCACTATGACTGACGACGACGCACTTCGGCCTTGGGTGACTGTCGGGGTGGTGCCGCTGCTCCTGCAGATGAGAAGTTATTTCAAATTCGTCACGCCGCAAAAAATGACGGAGGGTCTTGTCGTGTCAGTCGATCCAGCACTACCACTAGCATAGACGAATATTGTCCCAGGCGTGGTGAACGTTGCCATCACGCATTACACTCGCGTAGATCATGGACGCATTTGTCATTTTGTAGCACCACAACATGCCACGACAGTATCTGAAATGTACTGAGGGAACGTACTGTGCGAACGACAAAGCCGTCTGCGTTCTTGTTCAGGCCTAGCAACGTACGATAACAATGGGGCCGATTTGGCGAAAGATTCCTATCGACGATCAATTCGATGGCGGGGGCCATGCCTTGGAGCGACTTTTACTCTGTGTCATCACGTGTGAGTATGCCATCGCTGAGCTGTTAGCGTTGTCGTCGCACATCGCCAGCTCATGCACCAAGCAAAACAAATCTGGGGAGGACACAGCACCAAAACAAACAGCATCTGCAAACGCTGAGCATCCAATGTTCGTTCGTCAAACGGCCTTGATTGAGCAGTTAATTCAGGTGGATCAGCGCCTCGACGCTCGACTAGCTATCATGGAAGCTAAGATCTGTGAAGCACCACATCACACACCAATGAAGAACAAGAGAAGTGAGGAAGGCACCAGCGAGCGACCAGCAAAGCGTCGACGTGCATCAGCCGCTACTAACCTGAAAGATGTGTGGTTCACTTGGTATGCACAAGAGCCTCGGTTGTGGAGCTCGACGGACAGCCAAAGCAAGCACGCAAAATCCAACGCGAAGTGACTGGTGGCTTTCATGAAGCTATTGTTGACAACGGGCTTCCACCTTGAAGAAGACTATCCACGGTACCGCGACGACGTCCTTGAGTTTGGCACTACTACTGAAGTCACGATGCTGGTGCTTCTTCGTAGTCACAACATAGTCGCTCGAGGTAGACACAACATCTTAAAACACATGCGCTCGCTACAAAGTCGGGGGCACTCAACTAACACGTGGCCCACGTTCGACAGATTCAAGCAGCAGGTCAAATCACTGACCCTTCTCTGCCTTACACGCACAACATCATTCAGTTAGTTGTAGTGTAAGCCAATGAATTTCCGTACCTTGTCTCCAACACTCATTTCGTCTTTTGCTCCCCAAGACAAGACCTCCTTCGCTTCACGATGCCGATCGTCAGGCCGCCTGAAAATTCGATCAGCTCCAAGAAGGCATTCAAGTCCCTGTGCATCAAGACAGCTCAAAGCATCGGTGGATTTCGCGTTAGTGACGAGGCCATCCGCCACGTTCGCCCTACCATGGTGTGCCCTGTGGAGACTGCCGCACTTCTTCCTGAAGCTTTGCGTGCCATCTTCGTGTCGCTCGCCGAAAAGAAGAAGCGCCGCATTGACCTTGACGATGTGCGCCAATGGCTTCAGCCCGAAGAGCGCAGTGCCAGCACGGACACCGGAGATGCTGACGAAGACGCTGGTGAACAGGAGTGGAGCCCTAGCTCAAGTCTTGAAGTCCAGCAGCGTTTCGGTGCACGCAAGATCTTGATCGCACACGCGTCGAGGGAACGACGTACTACCTAGTAGACTGGGAGCCAACCTTCGAGCCACGACAGCATGTTGGAGAGACGCTGATTGCTCGCTTTGAAAGGGAGCGTCGCGATCTTGTTCGTTGCACCTACATCGAAGACGAAGCAAAGGATGACAACTCGCTAAACATGACCGAGGGATAAACAAGAAACGATTGGGCTGCAAATAATTTTTGATTTCAAGCTTTTATGCTGGTAGAATCTTACTCGTACAACAATGTTAACCCCCAAGCAAGGAACACAAAGCTTAACCTCCTTCCGGACAGCAATGTTAACCTCCTAGCTTAGGTCACAAAGTTTAAAAGAGAGAGCTCTACATCGCAAACCACCAGAAGCACTCAGTCACACACAGCACATCGCACACGCACGCACGCACGCTCTCACACTGATGCTCATAGCTGGAATCGAACCAGCACCTCCGAGTTTCTTAGGCTCGGACCCGTCCTTCGGGCAACATGAGCAGGGATTCGAGACTTGAGCACAAGCGTGCCAAAATCCCGAATGAAACAACATTCAACGCATCGGCAGCGCTGGGCCGCTAATATAAACGCTGTGGCTGGCCAGTCATTTGTTTGCGTAATTACACGCTTTTTACAGCCGTAATTACTGTCTGTAAAAATAGAGCTCTTACGCAAGTGCCTTTTTAGTAGCCCCGATTTCTTGAGTCAGCCCTCATTTTTCAATATGCCAGCTGCGGCTCACATGGCTCTGCTGCTAAAAACTGTGCACTTTTTCTTGTGGCTCCTAACTTCTCCCACAGGCCGTTTCAGAGCCTGTGAATGCGCCTTTAGTCATGCCCTTTGCACGCTGCTAGCTGTAACAAATCAACACATGCTATCTTTTGACCTATTCTCATCTTGCGTTTAAGTACGAGTCCCTCCCTCTGTTTTTGTCACGGCTACCGCATTTTCGGTACCGTCGGAGAAAGTCGGGGGTCGGAGCCTTCAGGGTATGGTATAATATCCACGATATTCCAACCGAGATTTGCTTGTGAACAAGTCTGACTGATGTATCCGCCAATGAAAAACTATATTCCTGTACTTTTGTCCAATCGTTGTAGCTAATTGAAATTTACAGCATTCGATCCTTTCCAACCATATTTAGTTGGAATATTTTGAGAATATGTTAAATCCAATACAAACTTTCATACTAACGCATATTCTAAAAATATTCCACAGTTTCCAACCTTGGCGGCGGTGAGGCCACTGCACATTTTGAAGCAGTCGTAGAGTTGAAGCCATGTCCATCGCGTCGTTGGCTCCTGCCAACAGTAAGAAGGCGAGGGTGACAGCGATAAATTCCTTTACTGTATTTCTTGAGGCTGAGAACATGACACTAGATGAAGCTCACGCTCTAATCGGAGGTGACAAGACCGGTAAGACACTCATAATTATGCTAGACAAGTATGCATATTCTCTAACGAGATCGATAGACAAGGCTCGCTCGACGAACACCTGCCTTGCCTACTTTGGCAATGTCAAGAACTGTCTGCTGGACAACTATCCATAGCAGGGGTCGATAGTAAAGCCACAGCTGCAGAAAATTGTATCAGGACTTGGTAAGTTCTGCAACAATCGCGAGGATGGCGGGTTTGAAAAGAAAGCACCCCGTGCTCCAAGCAAGACCTCGAAAATATCGTCCGATTATTATATACTTCTACCTCTGCGGACAGCGTATATCTAGATGCATCTCTGGTGGTGATGATGTGGTATCTGTACGGGCGTAGCTCTGACGCAGAGCAACTCGAGAAGCAACAACTCTCTGTACTACCAGGTAATGCCTTTGTAACGGGGCGCGGTACGGATGAGCGCGGGCGGCGCAGATGTCGACAGAGGACGGCAGCGTGCCGTGGAAGGCAATGACGAGCTAGAGTGGGACGACGGTGGCTGGCGAACGACGGCGAGCAGCTGCCGCACCCAGTTGACGAAGTGCGGTGGGCTTGAAGGGCCGCATCGTGGCGGGATCTTCGAGCTGAAGGACGTGTGGGCCTGCCGGGAGAATGCAATGGACGGCTTTGAACGTCCTGGTGGGTACGCGTGGCCTAATGAGCCCGAGCGAGTGAGCGCGGGAGCTGAAACTGACGGTGAAGAGGCCGTGGAAGCGCGGCGAGCGAGCAGTCAGTCTTCAATTTGCCAAGGAACGGGCAAGCGGGAGTCTACAAGAGAATCCGCGGCGTCGTACACCAGCGAGTGTGCGGGCGCAGCAAAGCGAGCACGCTTGTCGGCACCAGTGTGTGTTGAGGCAGCGAGCAGAGTTACAGGACGGGCGTTGGAGTGGGACACGGACGGCTGGGAGATTCAGGTTGTCGCGGGGAGTGAACGACGCAGGAGATAACACCGGTGCAGGGAGCTTAGAGCCCCGAGTCAGCTGTGTGGCTACGATATTGAAGGGTAGGCGCCCGAGGCGTACACACACCGAGTGGCTTGGAGATTTGGCGTAAGCCGAGGCTCTGTGTCGTTGCTTCGTGTGCTCCTGAGTGGACTAGTTGTAGGGCGTGTAGGTTGAGAAGTCTCTGCGCAAGCGGAGCAATTGAGAAGTCTCTGCGCTAGCGGAGCATTTGAGAAGTCTCGGCCCTCGGGCAGAGCATTTGAACAGACGGAAGTCTCTGCGCAAGCAGAGCAGCGAGGAAGTCTTTGCGTAAGCAGAGCAACAGAGTGAATAAATAAGAACGGACGCGTTCCGGCTACTGCAACAGTGTTGAGCGTTCGGTGGAAACGGGTAAGGAGGACAGGACCCTGGAGGACAACCGCTGGCGGCACTCGTGGAGCATTGCGGTCCGCCGGCGAGCAGCCGTTCAGAGACACGTTACACCTTTATTGATTTAGCTGTGTGTTAGTCACTCTAAACCCGTGGTGTCTGATTAGGTGGCGTCCTCTTCCTCCGATTCAAGAGGGTGAAAACAGCTTTAATGCAAGGTATTACATTGTTTAAGGATTCCACCAGCTTCTTAACATGTCCACTATTTACCTTGGCTGCTGCCCTGGTAATGCAAACGGCTCCATCCAAGCGCTTCTTCCCTCAGTTTCTTGGTACGAAGCGCAGCGCCGCCAACGCACAAGACATTGAAGAGCTAACCCTCGTCGAGCTGCTCGAGGCTGACGATAGTCTGGAGGCTGCAATAGATCCCCGGCAGTCCTCTACGAAGCGTGTTGTACCTGGCGCACAAGCGTATGTCAACAGGTTGTTGGTTAGAGTGAAGCAAGTCGCACAAGAAAAGAAGGTTAGACTCACACCTGACCTTGCCTCGCACTCCTTCCGCCGTGGTGCAGCCATGCACGCCAACGACGGAAGCCTCGCTGAGAACTGGATTATTGAGCGCGGAGGCTGGCAGCTTGATCGAGTCAACAAAGCCTTCGGGTACATGCTGGGAACGACACATGCCGATCAGAAGGTGGTGCGCGTCTTGAGCGGATGGAGCCCTAAACAAGCCGCGCGGCTTCCTTGGCTAAGTGCGCTCGAGCAGCCCGTCCTTGCTCGCGATCAGAAGCTGCAGTCGCTGCTCTTCTCTAGAACGACGGCGTTCGCTGACTCTGCGCTGAACCTTAATGAAGAGGTCGTGGAGGTCTTGACAGCCACACTGGTGATGCACTACCCTGACATGCTGCTGCTGTCTGAAGGTAGCGCACTCGTCGCAAAAATGCGTGAAGCCATGACCACACGAGCGATAGGAGAAGCAGAGGTGCTGGCATGGAGTGCTACCATTCGGCATGCTTTCCATCCTCCGCCAGAGTCCAGCAGCCCACGTGAGAAGTTCAGCGAGCCCTCGGCTGTGCTTGAGCTCTTGAACCGCCAGTCCGAGCAGATTGACGTGCTGATCCTGCAGAACAGGCGGCTAGAGGATTGACTGCTAGCTGTTGAAGCGCATCTGCAAACACAGTTAGGTGAGCCGACACCAAGCGCATAAAATGGCGCTGACCAACCAGCAGCCACATCGACACCCCAGAAGGGAAACAAACCATACGCCCGAAGAAGAAGGGCTCGCAGTCACTGTCAGCAGTCTGGTACCAATGGTTCATGACTGAACCACGTGTGTACATCTCGCACGCTGTAAGAAAAACAACGCTGTACGAGTTTAGACACGCAGTAGGGTACATGATGCTGTTCTTACCGACGGGATTCGCGCTTGAAGAGGCGTCACCTGCGTTCAAATGCGAGGTGCTGGACATTGGGGGACGGGCGCAAGAGAACACGACCGCCTTCTTGAAAGCGAATGAGTCTGCAGCGCTTGCAGCCGGCACCGCGCTAAAAGCTCTTCGCAAGCTGCACAAGGCTGGAAATCTTGACGCGCTCATAGTCCAATTTTATGAGCGTGTCGACATCAGCAGCATTATTGCCCCGACTCCTGCTGCCTCATTCCCTGCCTTTGTTCGCCTTCGCCCCTCGTAATAGCCTGCATGCAAAGACTTCATACAATAATGCACAACAATTCCAGCATAGTTAATTGAAGACGATGACCGGTTTCGAACCGGCCCGCAGCAAAGCTGCTCCTCCATCCGATGGAGGCACCGTCATGGGGTAAGCACAGATAGCAGTATCACCAGCAGCAGCAGACGTCAGAGAGAGCAAACAGGGAGACGGTTGACGACGTACCCACACCGAAGGATTCGGTGGCAAGAGGACGCCCTCGCACGGAAGCCACGCCTCGCTCTTGACTCCTCTGCCTTGTCTTGAGCCGGCTCTGCGCTTGGGAGACGACTCGTGCTTCATTCGGGTGACTTTCGCGGTCGCGAGGTCTTGAGCAGATGACGTGAAGCGCCGGTCGTCTGGTGCTGCAGTTGGGGGTCACCGGTTCTCCGCAGGGGCGGCTCCAACGGTGAATGGTGGCTGAGCACGTGGCAGCGATTGGGTGACTAGTTACTAATCAAAGTTAATGTCACAAATTTGAGTTTGGACTTTTACCCCGGTACTGGTTGGAATCGGTCAGATGCAGTAGGAATTTTCACGGTATGGTCGAATATTGCATCGATTCCAACCCGGCAAAATTAAATGAGTCTTAGTATATGCTGGTGTAACCAATCACGTGTCGATATATTTACAATAACTAATGGAAATGGTGTGCTTTCATATTTTCAGCCAATCGCTGACCCTATAGTGGGCCTAGTGCTGTGTAACCATTCCTATCATATCTGGTTGGAATCCATAAAAATATCTGATATTCAATACAGAAGACAGTATAAATCTATATTTGCAATATATCGGTCGGTTTCCAACTACTCTATCTTCAGGATGGCTGCATTCAGTATTTTCGCGTTGTCAGCATGTCGGTGGCGTCGCTGCTGCCGACAAATATCGTGCGTGCGCGCAATACAGCTATCGCGTCGTTCACGGCTTTTCTGGAGGTGCAGGGCGTCACTCGCGAAGAGGTAGGTTAGAATTAACAATGATACTACAGGAAAACCATGTATTTGATTCTAGACAAGTATGCAATTCATTTGATCTCGAAACGGGGGCAAGAATCTTGAAATGCTGTCGCGCAACTATATTATCCTACTTTGGTCAAGTTAAGAACTGGCTAATCGATATGTATCCTGCTCAAGGTGTTGTGGTTGATAACAAACGGCGCAAGCTCGGCTCCACGCTATCATCCTACGGCACAAAGCGCCCTAATCAGCAACCCGTAAAGCAAGCAGCACCATGTTCAAAAGCTGACCTCAAGATCATAGTGTTAAGCCTCTATGAACATGCATCGTCCCCCACGGATTACCCAGCCTTAGTCGCCATGATGTGGTATTTCTATGGGTGCAGCTCTGATGTCGAGCAGCTAGAGCGAAGCCAGCTCAGTGTGTACCCGGGTATGTAAACATATTGTTTCGTATTAATCGTCAATACAATGCAACTATGCTAATAGTTTCTGTAATGCAACAACTTGAAATGAGGTGGAATGATTTTCTGCGCTTCAAGCGCATCAAAACAGCCCTGCAACAAGGTGCTTCCTTATTCCTCGATCCAAACGACCTGTTCACATGTCCGCTGCATTTGCTTGCCGTAGCACTTGCAATGCATGCAACACCTGGCCGTCGCATTTTCCCGCAATTCCCCGAACAACAGGCTGCAGAGCTTCCGAGCAGTGAAGAGGGCGAGCTGAGTAGGTTACTGGAGGACCTGGATAACGGGAAAGCGTCAATCGTTAGCCACCAGTAACAACGTCCTCCCTGCACGAGTCCTCCAGGCGCGCAGACGTATGTCAACATGTCCTCCATGGCCAGCCTCCCAGCAGCCATCACTGTGGGGCTGACAGCCGAACTCTCATCGCACTCTTTCCGCCGAGGTGCGGCCATGTACGCAAGCGCCGAAAACCGACTTAGCGCCCTCTGGATCGTCGACCGCGGTGGCTGGAGTACGTCAAGCGTCAACAAGGCTTTCTTCTACATGCTCAATACAACACAAGAGATCAGCAAGTCGCTCGGCAGCTTAGCGTATGGAATCCGAAAGCGGGAGCCACGCTTCCTGATTTCCACGGCCTCGATGGGGTCGTCCGTGCACGGTCTAAGAAGATCAAGTTGCTGCAGCAGCCGGGTTATCGAGCAGTACCTGGAACATCGACGATCAGGTCCTGGAAGTACTCACCGCAACCCCGGTGATAAATTTCCCATAGATACGTAGTCATCGTCCCGACAGCCCGTTCGTGTGCGCGAGACAATTGCAGCGCTAGCGATCCCGGAGTTGGAGCTTCTTGCGATGGCAGTAACCATTCGCCGGTCATTTTGCCCTCCTGCTGCACACATCAACCGAGCAACTTGAAGAGTGCCCCCTCCCCAGTCGTATAGCCCCCGCAGTCGTGCTCAACCTTGCCAAAAGCAGACGCTGCTGCTCAACAAGATCATATCCCGGCAGGCTAAAGTAGAAGAGAGACTCGACTCGCTAGAAAAAAACTCGTGTATTATCGTCTCCACGCAACATGACTCAGACTCCGGACGCGCAGCGAGAGTCGCCAGGTGCGTACGCAAGCAGCCTCCGAAGCCGCTCTCATATTCCTGGTTCGAGTGGTTTGCTGATCAGCCCCGCCCCTACGAGTCTGCAGCAATCAGTAAGTCAAACTGTTCGAGTACATATATGTAGTCGCGTACATGATGTTATTCTTACCGGCACGCTTCAAGATGGACACAACTTCACCAGCGTACAAGTCGGAGATAGGCTCCCTTGGCCTTGAATCAGAGCGCAACACTCTTGCATTAACAGCTACTCGAGGATCAAAAACGGCCGCCGCCACAGGACCGGTCGTCGAGTTGCTGTGTGATCTTGAGAAGGCCGGAGAGCTGAAGCACCTGATCACTGCTCTGAGGCAACGGCGTAGCGAAGGTGATTTTGCCGAGCCAACTCCCGCTGCCGCGCTTCCCCAATTTGCCCGGCCTTAACCCCCCAACACTCACGGGCTTTTCGCCGTTCCGTAAAGACGTGAACATGTTGTATAATACAACATGTTAAAGCCAGAATATACTTGGTTTTTATATCTCCTCTAAAGTACGCTGCCTTTTTTGAAAGTCAGAACCGGACAGAGGAACACGGACTGTCCGGTCACACGGCTTTTTCCATACATGTTGTCAAATACGCCGACGCCAAAAACAAATATCTCAACATAACGTATATCCTGCATGACGAAGTTGACCTTTTACCAGAGATGCACATTCTGTGTAAGATTGCAGGACAAAGGCTAGACGTGTCGCCAAGACTTCGACACCAGAGGCAAATGACACGCAATGAATGTATTTTCCTTAGCAGCACTCCTACCAAAGACAGCCTACTCGTCCCCGCTTCCTCCTGCTCGGCCTCGTCATCTTCGAGCTCGTCCTCGACATATCCACCTCATTGGCCAGCGAACAGCGGCGCTTCTTCTTTCTCAAGCCGAGCATCTGAATATCACGGCCAACGAGGGGGCGAGGCCGCTCACTCCCGTTCTTCCACTTGGTGTGCCAGATTTGAAAGCACGTGAGCGTGTTGCTCGAGTAGTGTGCTGGGCAAACACGGTCGCACAGGTAAACGCTGCGCACATAGCAAACAAAGGTTATATCTCCTGCAAATGAACTGGCTAGCGAGCGTACTTACAATTTCTCCCCCGTGCTGCAGGCGGCGCAGTAGAAGCGGCTGGCGCATCGCTCGTCGACTTTGCACTTCCGGAGCGAGCACAACTTGCATTGGTGCTGCAGCCGCTTCCGGTGCTGCTTCTCCTTGCCGAAATGGTCCCAGTCCTTGAACACTGTGAGCTTGTGCTCAGTGGTCACATGAGCAGGCGCCTCGCTCTAAGTCTGTGGATCGGAGGGGAACGGTACCACGTTAGCGAAGTCCCTGGCCGTTAGCTCTAGCATCTGCCCCTGGAGGAGGCGCAGGAACGTGGCGTGGTCTGCTCGGCCTTTGTTGCGCTGCTTCCGGGCTTCACGATAGACGATATACGCATTCACCATTGTCATGTCGACGAGACCCAGAAAGATGGTCTTGTAATACTTTCTGAAAACTACAGCAAGCTGCAGCGAGTACCGCTGGAGGCGGAGCTGGTCGTGGATGTCGACTCCGCCCATCCAGCGGTGATAGTCACGCATCATGGACGGGCAAGGGACAACGACTTTCTTCCCGCCAGGCAATCGTCTCTCTGTGCATATATATTTAAGCACTCATACAAAAAACAAGTAGTTAGGACATGAGAACCACCAACTAAGCAACAATACATACCGCATGCCATCATCATCTCTGCTGGCGCCGGTAGCAAGGAACTGGACTGGCAAGCGGTCCCACCCCAGCAGCGCCGTCACCTGCGGCACGCTCTTCAAGACTGCCATCTTTGTGGAACCGCAAGCCACCTCGCGCGGACGCGTGGCATGCTCAGCGGTCACCTCTGCAGGGTAACCAGCTCTGTTGGCCTGGATAGTTCCAATACTGTAGATGTTGCGGCTCAGCTACTGGAGTACAAGCTTCAGCGAAGTATAGAATCGGTCGGTCACAACGGCGTGGTAAACACCGGGTTCTGGAGGCGGCAGCACTTCGTGGAGGTTCCGGACTACAACAGCAGGACCAGCATTTTTGGGTCGGCAGAGAACTTGTCCGAAGAGTCGCCTCCAAGTTCATTTGCGTGCTGGGTTTTTCACAGTACACTTCAAGTCTAGCAAGTAGTATATACAACATGACAGTTAGTACTCATGATAGCTTATACAACATGTTTAACTTAACCACAAAGAAAAACTCGCGACCCCCTTGATGAGGCCGCGAGTTTTCGTTTTGGTGCCATACCGAACTTGCATCACATGCAGAGACACACATACAGCAAGCACGCACATGCACATGCAGCAATACATGAACGTACCGCAAGCAGTTGGCAGTGTCTGCACAACAAATCATAAACAGCTTCGTGCCCCACTTGTGGGGCTTGTCCTTGAGATACTGGCGTGTCACGTTGTGTCGGCTGCGCGACGGTATTACGGCCTCGTCGAACGCAAGGACTGGAGATACGTTGTAGCCAGCACGAAATGTTTTCTGCCGCTTTTGCACCACCGGTCGTACCTTCCAAACTCGGTCTGACGCGGCCCGTGGGACCACGTTGTCGGAAAAAGGTCAGTTCTGCATGATGCGCCCAAAGCGCGCCTTCGACATGTATCTGTTAGAACGGGAGGAAAAGCGAAAGGGATTTATTTGAGAGCTTGAGCAACTAGAGGGTAGGACAGCTAAGCACTCGAATCATCAATGTGATCCTACTGTAAGGCATCTCGTGAGGTTCTGATGGGTACAAGCTCGTGTTTCAATACTTCCCCGCGAGCGCTGGATCCAATCAACATTACGCCGACAGCTTTTCGTGGTTCTTGGAAACGTGTAGTGCCTAGGGCCCTTGGTCAGTCCATCGGCTAGCATTTGTGTTGTCGGGCAGTATGTTAAGCTTAGAGCTCCAGAAGTGACTGCATCTCGAATGGAAAAAACTTGCAGTCCACTGTCTTTTATGCCTCTCAATTCTTGCCGTTCATCAATCTTGTGATTGTCGATTTGTTATCGATTATCGCCGGAATGGCGGTGGCGTCTTCAGAGCGCAGCAATGGATTCAAAAACATCTTAGTCCACTTGGCTTCGTCTACGCCATCGTCAGCTGCAATATACTCTGCAATAGTGGAAGACTTGGATACTATACGTTGGCGCTTGGTCTGCCAGGACACTGAGCAGCCGTGTACTTGAACGAGGCACCCCGATACGGCGATCTTTCTCAATTTTCGCCCAGTTGGCGTCAGTGTATACTCGAACGGGTACCGAGGCTTCGTTTCGCTTGTAGACAAGACCCAAGTTGATAGTGCCTTAAAGGTATCGCAAAATGTTTTTCACTGCTGTCCAATGAAACTTGGACGGTGAAGCAGAGTGAGCGGCGACTTGATTTACGGCGTACATGATGTTCGGGCGAGTTACTCTGGTCAAATACAAAAATGCGCCGACAGCTTGACGGTATGGCGCGCCTCCAGCTTGTTCGTCATCTTCGGCTTTCCTGTACAGTATAAGTCCTCTACCCATGGGAGTTTTGCGAGGCCGGCAGTCCTCCATGCCAAAGCGACGAAGTATTTCTGTCACAAATTGAGCTTGATCGAGTGTTGTGATCCCCCTTTCAATATCCATTTGTACCCTAATACCGAGGAACCAGCTGATATTGCCCAGATCTTTAATGCCGTACTTCGTCAGCAGAGTTTGCATGAGTTCGCAGTTCGAAGAACTGTCGTTTGAGGCAGTGTTCCGGATGTCATCAAGTAACATTGATGCAACATGCTCTCTGCTGTGATGACATCGAGTGACATTCGCGCAACACACCAGATTTATCTAGGGTTGAAAAAAGGCGCCTAAATAGACTGGTTTGGTCTAATTAGGCATAATTGACCGTTTTAAGGCTTCGTAAAATATTCTGCATTGAAGCTATTCTGGCGGGTGGATTATTAATTATTGCCTTTTTAACTTTATAAAAAGACGATATGCCTTTATTTATTGCAATTACACCTTAAATTATTGCAGCTTGCCCTACACCTCTGATTAGTTTCTTACAGCCTGTTCAGTGCAGGAGCACATCCATTGGCGGGGGTCAAACCACCAATCTCCCTGCTTCTATATTATTCGAGCGAGCTAAGCGTAACTCCACGTTTACTCGTCACGATGAAATCGACCAAAGTGACTTGACCTCGAATAATCAATAATTAGCGAGCACGTCGAAATAACTAACCCATTATTGTGGCTAGAGTTAAGACAGAATTACGACGGCAGAATCAATGAAATGCACAACACTAATTAGTGCCTAAATACCTCCTTAAATATGTGTGCCTTACACAAACTTGTGTTGAATACATGAATCAAAGCCATTCTGCGGTCGCCCACAACGATGCCTCCGCCGGAGGATACATGAAATGCCGTGAAGGACACGTTGCCTAGCCGCGATTAAGACAGCACGCCAACCACGACTTTCTCCTCCACAAGTACATAAATAAACTCACGAATGCCCGAATTTCAGGCACCAGAGCGAATTGTGGGAGCCTTTTTGCCGTACAATCCACAGGTAGTAAATATGCAATAATCGTAGCTACTAGGGCTACAATTACTGTTGCTCCAACTACTGAGCCTACTATCGTAGATTTACGGATATTCGAATACCAGTATGAGGTAATACTGGTAGTAGTATCATAGATAGTTACTACTGTGGGGGTACTCTCGAGCTCTGCCCCGGCGCCCGCGATCGAGTAGACGTAGAGATCACGACGCGCTACGTGACGAAGACGTCGGAGCTGATGTTCGTCGTGCCACCCGACAGCGATACTACTGAGGTACTGAGACGTCGTACACAACCGAGAGGTCGGAGGTGACGTTGACATCATCTTTGGTTTCCACTGCTGGCATGACGTCGATAGCTCCAGGTTCCCATTTGGATGCGTCGGTGAAGACGGCGTTTTTCTGCTCGGTGGAACCCGACGGTAGTACCGTGACCAAGACAATGCGCACGACGCGGTACACAGTGACAACCGCCGACGTGACTCTTCAAATCACGCAAAATGTATGTCCGACTAAAGGCGCCGCAAATGAAAATTTGGGTACACAGAGAACGTCGCGTTTTGACCCGACATTCGTTTTAGAAAGATTATCGCGATTCAACGCGAAGATGAAGGTGATAATTTTCACTCGAAGCAGCCACTATATGCACTGGACCGTCTCACCAGAGGCTCCTGTGCGACGCCAATAGATGATGAGTCTGATGTAGATGTTTTTCCTGTTTTCTATGACACCCAAGCGTACTCGAAAGCTTCTGTCGTACTCTTGAGGTCCGTCACAAAGGAAAAGAGATCGCTCTCAGCTCACTTACATCAGTTTCCGCTTCTTTTAGCTGGTCCAACAACAATCTACAAAATATAAGGCGAGACGTGGAGTCCATGGTTGTCGGAAATAGAAATCGTCGATCGGAATCATTAACAAATCTCAGCAAAAATACATGCTGGTTTTACGGTTTGCTTCTCGTAACGCTTTCACTACACCGCCCCTTTAGGGCGAGGTCGATGTAGAAAAAGCCCCAGAGCAGCGATTAGAATGCAATGCGGTCGACGTTGCTTTTACCACTTTTACTCATCATTACCGATTTGTCCGACGGAGAGCCAGCCATGGTTGTCAAGCCGAAAGCCCCCGCACACCTCGTTTCGTGTGGTCTGAGGAGTGCATCGAAACTCTGTTGTCGCCCCCGAGCTGAAACCTACGCAGCAAGCTTCAACAGGAAGAACTCTAAAGTTCAGATCGCGGTCCTTTGGCAAAAGGCTGGATCCGAATCAACGTTTCGTTTAGAGCGCCAACAGCGCCCGACCCACACATCTTGTAAAAATCGCGATCAACTTGGGCCCATCCAGCAGGAGTGCTAGGGAACGCTATGGTGGGGTTCTTGAAAGTGTTCGGGATGAGCACAACATCTTTGATGTACGTCAGAACCTGACTTTTTCCAGCACCAATCTTCTGACTAGCCGTATACGAGGAGCAGCTGTGCGTTAGGTAGTGGCAACTCGGTCGTGGAAAGTAAAGCGTGCGTTTAGGCGAGGGAGGCTGAGCAAGAGAGGCATTCGCTCACGAATACGAGCGACGATCGCGTCAAACGTGTGCTCCGCAAGTCGTCCGGAACCACCCTTCTTTACATGCTAGGTCTTGCAGAGCTGCCTTCCAGCTGTCTGTTTGCAGGACGTATCGGCGTTTCGACGGGTGGGGTTGAAACGTCCGTCACTTGCGCAGACGACAGCCACGGCAGCGACAGCAGCAGCGCCGACGATGATCTTCTTCACTCGTCTCGACCTGAGCATTTCGTGGTGCAGCTGTTTTTCTATCTCTTTCTCCAACATACCTCATCAAGCTAAGCTGAGATAATCACTTTGATATCACAGCGTGCGGCAAACCGGCCAATCAGGTGTCGAGTAAGTCTGCTTCATAGCAGCTCATTCTTACATCGACCTCGCCCTTACTCCTGCCCGAGCGAAATGGTCCCATCCTCCATTAGCTGCGTTACAAGAGGAAAATCGTCTATGATTTATCTTGGGTCAAACATTACATACACTAGATAATGTTTTTTTCATTTTTACCTAGGCTATTTTTTTTATGATTGTTTTGCTGTATCTTCTTATTTCTTTTTATCAATTCCAACCTTCGAACTGCGCTTTCCCCCGGGTCCACCACCCGGGTCCCCAATTGCTGGAGAATTAGCTCGTCATTATAGCCGATGAGAATATCGTCTACATATACCAATACGATAAGTTCGTTAGTTTGATGAGTGTAATCACAAGCGTCCTCTCGAGTGGGTATCAAACCAAAAGCACGCAAGAACGAGTCCTGTTCAGCATTCCACTCCCGGCCGGCCTGCTTTAGGCCGTATAAGGCTCGACTAAGCCGCCAAACTTTGGTCGGGCTACCTTCCTCGAAACCGTGCGGCTGCCTAACGTAAACAATTTCGGACAGCCCCGCATTGACATACACCGAGGGTACATCGCCCTGGCGTATGCGCATGCCTTGTTGGGTCGCCAATGCAAGGAAAACGCGAATCGAGTTCAGTCTGGCCACCGGAGCATAGGTCTCGAAGTAATCTTTGAGGGATTCTTGGGTAAACCCTTAACCACAAATTCTCGCCTTTAAGCGCTCGACTTCCCCGGATTAATTCAATTTTACACGAAAAACAATAGTTGAGCCGATGACATTAGCACCGGGTGGAGGATCGACGAGGTCAAAAGTGTCGTTGGCTTTGAGAACCGCAATCTCTTCTTGAATGGCTTTCTCCCAGAGATGCCACTCGCGTGATGCTCGAGCCGCTTTTAAATTCACGGGTTCACGAATTACTTCTCGCAGAGTGCTGTTGGCAGCACTGAGAGCTGCGCTGGTGATTGGTTCGCAATTCGAGATGAACGACGAAGAAATGTTGCGGTTTCGGCCTCAGGTTCTTGGTGTTTTGCACTGCGCTTGTATTCGACAAGTCCTGTTGAGGTATTCGTCTTCTTCTTGCCGTGTACAGCTGCATCGGGCTCAGACTCAGTGCAGTAACGTCTAGTTCTTCATTGTAGTCATCATTTTCGTCCTCATCGTCCTCTCCAACTACGCGGAATGGGTCATCTTGAGGGGATAAAGTGCAGGTAGTGTGCACTTGCGGTGGCTCCAAGAAAATCACGCTTCGACTATGGATCACTTGGTGTCCGCGACCAGTAACGTATACAAAGAACCCTTTCCGTTGTGGATCGGTTCCTATGAATATTCCGCTTCTGCCTTTGGGCTTGAACTGATGCCGTGTTGACCTTTTGTTCGGAGGGATCAACACAACACACTTCTGACCAAAGGCTTCAGGATTTTCAAATCTGGTTTTCGTCCCCAGACCTTTTCGAATGGCGTTTTTGTCTTGTCATTCCGTGAGAGCACGCGATTGCGCGAGTAAACAGCACTTCGCACAGCGTACTCCCACAAGTGATGTGGCAAATTTGCATAAATCGTGAGACGCGAGCGTCGTTGGCAATTGTACGATATTTTCGTTCAATTACGCCATTTTGGTGGTGCACTTCGGGCTCAGTCATTTCGGTCGCGATGCCTTTGTCATCACACACCTTTTGAAATCACCAGCTATGATGTCTCCTCCGTTATCTGATCTGTAAATCTTAAATCCATGCCATTCGCCAAATCGTCGGTTCGCCTAATTCACATAGTTTCGAAGCATTGTGCTGCTTCATCTTTGGTAAACAGACGTGTGCCCTCTCCATTTTAACGCGTAATAGTAGCGATTGCCGTGATAACTCCTCTGAAAAGAGCCGGCAAGATCTCCGTGGCATACTTCATCTTGAGCTGCTTGAGGTCTGGATGCCTTTCGAGGGGCATTGGCACGGGTTATCTTAGCTTGCGCGCATACTTCGCATGTTTTGGAGGGTGTTGTTGATCCGACAATTTTGAGTCCTTTGACGGCGTCTGACTTTGCCAGTTCAACGATGGACCTGTAGTTGAAGTGCCCAAGTCGCTGATGCCAGTCTTCGATGGAGTTTGGGCGCAATGCGACGGAGGCCACGGCCGGTGGAATGTGCAGCACATATACACCTCGGTGTATTGACCCTTTCATGATCGGTTCTCCGTACACTAAGCATTCATTTTCCGTGAACTCCACTTTCATGCCTTCATCGATCAACTTCTTAACAGAGATCAAAGTGGGATTGAAACCTGGAGTGTATACGACATTGTCGAGTACGGTTCCATTCAAGTGATTGACGATCATTTTGTCCGTTTGCGTTCCGCAAACTAGACCACCATCCGCGATCTCGACTGCATGCGGTTTGCATTCGAGAAGGTCGGACAATTTTGAACGCGTTCCGGTGATGTGGTAAGTCGATCCTGAATCGATTATCGGGGCACCATCAATGCCAGGGTCAAATACAGAGACACTGTGTGTCGATGGCTCCCGCGATCTTCAATCGTATGCTTGTGGTTCCTCTGCTTTCATTAATTCTTCATCGTTGCTCTCTGGGGATTCAGGTTGGTCTGACGAGACCACAGCATGTGCCATCCCACTTATTTGGCGTGCCATGAACGTGTCGTGGCAACCTGTGGTATGACCCAGTTTACCACATTTATCACACGTAGCTTTAGAGAAGTCACGCTTCTTGCATGCGAATGGCTTATTGCCTTCGTCCGAGCTTTTCCGTTTTCCCGTCAACGCCTTTTCGGGTTTTGTGTTTCTGGGAGCAGGCGAGTATGCACCTTGATTTCTGTGATAGTACACAACCGAGAAATGACTAGGTCGAATTCGCGCGTCGGGTGGCCTGAATCCTCTCTAATGACCATCCTTAAGTTGTCACTGTGCTTGCGCCAAGCGTTGGTGATGAATGCGCTGAGAGCCAGGTTGTTCGAGTCGATAGTTCCATTCCGTCACGTGTGGTGGCGGCTGCCATGACCCGAAGTCTCATCGAGTACTCGCGAAATGTCTCTGATGGCTTCTTCCGTCCAGCGGCTACCATTTGGCCGACCATGGCTTTCAATAGCGGCACCCGAATTCACGCTTAAGTTCACTTTCAATACCGTGGGGGAACGAGAGCGGAAGTTGTGGTAGTTGGCCATGTACCACTTGCTGGCATTTTCTGTTAGGTTCTGAAGAAGCAAGGCATGTTTCATGCTTTCAGGTAGTCGAACTCCAAATGTCTCCTGTTGTGTTTCCAGGAGAATTTCGAACTTTGAGAACCATGTAGAAACTCCAGAATCAATGGCTCCGGGCTCAGCTGAGCCGTCGGTAGCTTCAAAATTGAACGCCTTGGCAACGCGATCATATCGCTGCTCCATTTCCTCCTCTGACGAACGTGTGGATGCATGCAGAGCGTCATGATAACCAGTCACCGAAGCCTGCGGCGAGAAAGTCAGGCGCGTGGAGTCACTTGCCGCTGGCGCATTGTCGCGAGTCTGGTCAGTCATGCCTAATGCATAGATATCTCTGTCTTCAAGAGCGCAGGATCCCGCGACTCCTCTAGCTACCGTGTCTGTGTCGTGAGGAGGTTGGATGTTCATGATCTTGAAACTTGAGTCGGTGGGCTGAGCTTGCGGCTGTTAACCTGCTAGAACGGGAGGGAAAGCGAAAGTGATTTATTTTAGAGCTTGAGCAACTAGAGGGTAGGACAGCTAAGCACTCGAATCATCAATGTGGTCCTACTGTAAGGCATCTTGTGAGGTTCCGATGGGTACAAGCTCGTGCTTCAATAGTATCGACCAAAAGTGCCAGTAGGAACTGCTCCAGGAGGTAAAGTCGCCCAATGACCCGCAAGACGTCGTGAGTGAGGGCACAGCATGCGTGCCACCAGCAATCAATACATCGTACAATCTCATGGCCTTGATCTCCTTGTGCTTCTTAGTTTCCCCTTCTATGACTTGGTCACGTGTCGCGTCCTTCCCGGCGTCTAGTTGTTTTCGGATCATCCGATCCACTCTTTCGTTTAAGTGCTGGTGATAGTACCGATTGCTCTCCGCAGCAATCTTGCTCCATAGTGACCTACGCATAAAAAAGAAAAACAATCCATTGGCGACTCTGCCTTCGCCAGCACCTCCTCCGTCGGGCCGTACGCATCGCTGTACGGTCCAGGATAGTAACTGTCAGCTCCAAACGATTCAGGATCTAATGTAGTCATATACGTCATGAACCGTATTAGTACATGTCGTATATGCAACATTGCCGAACTACTACACGTACCCAGGTTCCAGCCATCGCCGCGCACTTTCTTGAGGGCCGTAGGGTCTTGCGCAAGTACCGCCATCTCCTCAGGCGTCAGTTCTCTCCAGTTGTCCATCGTTGTGTCCTACGGTCGTTGTAACTTATCCACTGCGTATCGCAGCCGCTTCGCAGTGAGACGTTTGTAGGTGTTCTTCCTCTGGCGTTCTGCAACAGCAGCGCCATCCAAAAAAGCATCGTCGCCACTTCCTTCTTCATCATCCGCTTGGTCCTCTGCTTCCTCCTCCAACTCTTCCACGCTTTCTCCTCCCTCGTCCGCCCCTTGCTCAATATACCATCTCTCGGAATCTGAGCTATCGCCCTTCCCGTCTGAGGTCATACCAGCATCAGGCTCATAGCTTTTTTTTTTCGACTGCAACAATCTCGGGAGAGCTGGCACTATCCTGTTGCATATTCAAATTCAAAGTCCTGACGGCAAAAGAGCACAACGGATATACACCTTGTGAGAAATTGATCATGTCGTATAATACAACATCATCGAAATCACTTACCGCACAGGCGTTCGTGTTAGTATCGGCGTGGCAATCGAGGCTGCAGGCGTTATTCCTTCCGGTGTCCGCACTACTGATTGGTCTCTGCGTGCACACAAAACAAGTTAGTACGCAGCATTCAGCATTGAATACACACATAACGTACTCAAGTGAAGATATATCATCGCTTCCGGAGTTCATGTCGCCGTCATCTTCAGGTGGCGCGTGTGGGCTTGCCTTGCGCTTCTTTTTCCCGCAGCTCCCCTGCCGACTTCGTTCCATCAACCGTGCTCTTCGTCTTCCGCCTTTCTGCCGACTCCGGGTCCTTCTCCAACCGTCCAAGAGCTTCAGCACGCGCTGCAACACCTGTCTTCTCCTCCCCTCCAGTCTGCGCCTCTCCTTCATCTGGGCAAGTTTCTTGCGGGTCTTCGTGGCAGCAACACGTGCCACAGCCCTTGCGTTTTTCACAATATTCTCCTCCCTCGCCAAACGTGCCTGCTCCTTCTTAGAAATCTTCTTCGGTGGGCCTGCATCCGCCGGCTTCGTAGCGGGGCGCTTCCCCTTCTTCCTTGCCTCCTTGTCTCCCTTCTCCTTATCCAACAGCGCCCTGAACGCGGCTATCTTCGCTATGGGGGTGCTGGTGGCGCACCGGCCGGGCGGGGCACACGTCCAGCCATTGGTTGTTGTCGTGGTGGTGCTTCGACCGGGATGTCTGTGTCTGTCTCCCTGGCTCCGTCGATGAACGATCTGTGCTCAGAATAGCCCGTAGGCGGTCTTCATGCCCCTGCCCCTCGAGCCGCGTCTTGAAAGCTTCGGACTCGCGCGAGTCTCACGTCTCGCCATTTCTCCTGTTTTGCGCTTTTTTCGAAAGGTATGGTTTTGACCACTGGCCCTCGCCAGTAAACCAGCAATCAATCTGAGTGGGAAAGGGTGAGCCGTTCTTGCACTCGTGCTGCCCATCCCTTGCTTTTTATGTAGGATTCTTACCTACCCTCGTGCACAACTGCAAAAACCTTGCAAAATGGGCAGTCCTTAACATGTTGTATTTAACAACATGTTACGAAAACGGTATATTTCTGTGCGTAGGGAGCGAAGCTGTTGAACGAAGTGTATAAGTGAAGCGGACGAAGTTAGAGAAATCGTGTTTTCAAGCAGAAGAAAGTCACAAGAGTGCATGTACCCAAGATGCACAAGATGAACAGCATCATTTTGTCCAGTCACAAGCAGCCACGCGGTTTACTGTGCTATGGATCTCGTGGTTCATTTGGGTTTCGTCGCCGCAGGCCACTCACGGGCCTGCGCCAAGCAAAGCAGCGCCGCTGCACCATCTCCAGCGCCAAGGCAGTACTGGGACGTCCAGGCACGCAGACATTGCTCCCCAGCAACACCATCTTGCCCCCATCCAGTCGCTCATTTATTTGGGGGCTTCTCGCTCTCCGTTGGGACCAAGCGTCAGCCTCGTGTTTCATCCACAAGCTCAAGTCACCGTCCACGCTCACCGCGTACAATCCAGCAACCATGGGCCATACAGCCACGCTCGACCATACAGCAGCAGCATCCATCGGCCATACAGCCACGCTCAACCATACAGCTGCAGCACCCATCGGCTATACAGCCACGCTGGGCCATACAGCCGCAGCACACATCGGCCATACAGCCGCAGAACATGTTCGGCCACCCAGCCACCGTTGCACTTGGTAAGTAGTGCGTACTACACTCTGCGGTACACAAGGTTGTTGTTGCTGGTTGGGGGTGTCGTTCACTTGGTTACGGGCCAATCGAGGGGGCTGCCATTCGGCACCTTGCTCCTCAAGCAAGGAACCTTCTTGCCTTTGGCCCCTAAACCAAATGAACCACACATTAACCCCCCATGACTGTATGCTTGATTGAAAGTGCACAACACGATGTTGTAATATACAACCGTAAGTGCTGGGGGTTAAGCACTACATAGAATTTACCCCAAATGCACATACATTAATCAAGATTATTTGTTGGCGGCTGGGATCGAACCAGCACCGGAGCAATTCCGGTTCCTCTCCAATGAGGACGTCATATCGTTGCAAAACCAATATTGGTTGGAATCAGTCAGACAGAGTGGGATTTTTACAGTATAGTGGATCACGTAGCGGCAACCGACCAATTTCAACGTACACCTCTGAAGTTTACCCTTTATGTGCTGCTTCACCTCTCGGCCAATGGTGAAAAGCTGGATGAGATTGGAGTGGTCACAGAAAACATGGAGCCCCTTTTCTCTGACGAGCATGCAGTCTAAGTCATTACATGCCTTCATGATTGGGTAACCCTTCTTCTCGACAATCGACCAGTTCTGCTAGGCATTTTTGAATAGACCACGATGGCAGATCAGCAGTTCGTGTTGTTGCTTCTCCACCGGTACGTCTTCCTGCCAATTACATACTTGCTTCAAGACTAACGCGTACCCATAAAATGAGGCGCCCGTAAACATGCAGACGATAGCACCTTTTTCGAGCACCAGCGTGCACGACCCTCAGCCGTGTCCCGTGTCTGTCTGAAGGCATCAGTCACGTCGTCATTCCAATGTAAAATTTAGGTTCGCGCCACTAAGCTGTGCTTTGCGGCGCCCCCGAGTCTGCAAAACCTTCTCCAACTTCTCCTTCAGTAGTGAAACAGTGCAGGCGTAGTTCACTTTCGAGTCTCGTAGCCCATTTAAGGCAAAAGAAATGCTGCAGAGCAGCTCCAGTAGGTGGCAGGGGCATCTGGCGCAGTGCGGCGAGGTGCTCTGGGTCATGTTCCACGCCTTCCCCGTCGATAAGCTTGCCACACCACTTCACCTGCTTGGCAAACAGCTTGCACTTCCTTGGGTTGAGTTTGAGCGCACGCTGCCGCTAAAGCCGGCGCCGCTAAGGCGCGATGGAAAAGAACATGTCTAGGTTCTCTAGGTACGCTCCTGCCGATTGTTCGAACAGATGCACGTCGTTAACCCAAAGTAGTGCACCGTGGAACAGCAAGTCCTTCTGCACATCATTCATCTGTGACTAAAAATTAACAGCCGAATAGCTAGTCCCTTGGAGCACGCGCGTCGGGGTGAAAACGCCGCCTCGGTAACGAAACGGAACATCTCTTGGCTACTCGGATGCAAAGGCATCTGCCAAAACCCTTTGTAAAAGTCAAAAGCACCGAAATCGTATGCACCCTACACAGACTCCATCATCACAGCTAGATTAGGCCCGCATCGACTAAAGCTACAGTACAGGTCTGTAGTCGATTGTAATCTGAAACTCCCCGTTCCTGCCTTGGCCACGGGTAGTGCTGGATATGCCCACCTATTCTGGTTATTTTGAACTATCAGGCCAGCACTCTTCAATTCTCGAACGTAATCACGAAGAAATTGCCGATAGGCTTCGGGATAGCGGCGCACACCACTTCGGTACGGCTGGACATCAGTCGTAAGGCGCACTTAGAGAGGTTCAACATCAGCGGCATTGCGACCAAGGCGCAGACGGAAAACGTCCGTATAGCCGAGCACGAGCTCCCGCATGTCGTCGGCCAGAGCCGCTTCAAATCCAGCCTCAATTGCATCGTCGGCAAGGCCGTGCAACAGATTCTGCACTTCACCATCCTCTTCTGTCCCTAGCATCTCAACATGGTCGCTACAAATGTCGTCGGCCTCCGCTTCGGCCTCTTTTTTATGCTGCTGGGCCAATTGATCAAATATCCCATCGATGTCGATACCAATTGACTGCAATGTGGCCCTTTCCAAAAGCAGTTCTTCCCCGGTGCATCCAGCACCAAACACTCTATGTTCGTCAGCTCCAGCGGTCTTGCTGCAGTACGATCTGCGAATTGATCTGTACCTTCTCATCGCACAACATCGCGTCACCATCAGCCGCAACCACCTTCAATGGCGGGTCGACTCGTGCGGTTGGTAAACCAGAGACTAAGTCTCTCAGCTCGTCAATGATGTTGGCATCCGAGCCCGTATCAGTGCAGAAAGGTACATCCGACATTCCATTAATAAGTGCGCTTCGCAAGTCGGTTCATAACCTGACGTGATGCGTTTCACGCATTCTGCTTGCCGGCCCTTTCTCTCGCGCAGGGTCCTTGCCACCTCGGTCTTTTGCTCATCGGTAGCTGTCGACAATCGCGGGCCCAGTGAGCCCCTAGCAGATTAAGCATCCATCGGGTGCGGGCTTGCGATCCTCGTCTGGACGTCGATTGCCTCCTGAGCACTCTGCATTCTTGTCTGCGGTTTAACTTGCCACAGCGGTGGCTTTCGGGGCGCCAAAACCTTCTCCTTCGGTTGTGGCCCGGCAGTCTGACTCATTTCTGGTTGCATTATATGGTACTGCCGCTGCCGGGTTGCACGCTTAATCATGATATCGTGCAAAGCAGGGTCGATGACCTTTGCTTCATGGTGGGTCAACTTGACAAGCCTGGTCAAATCAACCTTCAGCATCACCGGTGTTGCGTTGCTCAGTAATAGCTTGCATCGCTGCTTCATGCACTGACGGCTATCCTCACCGACCGCCGAATTACGACCGTTATCCTCAACGAGTCGACCGAAATTCATGAAATAGTTGGCGATCCGAGCCTCAACGCCTACCTCCAAAAGGTTCATCTTCAACTCGCGTAAAATAGTTGAGTAACATCGGGTATACGGTCGTTCATCATGGCTCCAACTTTTCTATTCATCTCGGCGCGCAGCATGTCGTCTGACACACCGGTGGCCTCCTTTTTCAAGATGTAGTAAGCGATATACCCTTGGTTCGATACGTGATCGAATGCTTCGGACCACGGCTGCTTGGACTTCGCCCGTGATCCGACACTGCTCAGCGAGCTTGCCTTCATTCTGCCTCCACTCTTGAAGGTAAGTCGTAATGGCTGACTGGCTCCACATTCCAGGCTCGGAGCTATCGTCAACTCGAAGATCGGTTGAGGAACTGCCATCGTGACGTCCCCTTCGGCGTCGAACTCGTAGTCTTGACCCATACCCGGCATGTCGATGTTTGTTCTTGTTTCGTCAAATCAATATTTTTGACGTTTACGCGCTGCAAAGTAAATTGCGAAGTGAGTTAAATTAGGCACGAGGCTTATTAGTCCTGCTCCTACTTGTCCTTGCTTCACGGTGGCTCGCCCTGTGGCAGCACCCGCTTCGCAGCACCAACGGTTGGTGGTGGGTTATGAAGTGCCGCTGTTGACGCGGCACGCGCGCTTGCGCAGTCAGATAATGAAGTGGTCTTGATGATGCGATTGTCCGGGTGTATTTTATTGGTGTCGGTGTTACGGCGCAGGAGCTACTCGTCCTTGCTTCCGTCACTTTCGTCTGGACAAATGCTCCAGAGCGCGGCTGGTATCCTACTAGGTCGTCCCTCCCATAGAAACTGAAGACACTTTCTGTGTTTAAGCACCACCTTCTGTAGCGATTCATTTTTCGTCCGTTGGTTTTACCCTCCCTCCAGCGTGCTTCAATTTTAACAGATTGCAGACAAGGCTCTTTCATTCTACGGATTGATTTGATATGCTTCATAGCTAACCTTTTCAGTGTTTTCACGTCCTTTCAAATACTAAATTGTATCGCTGCCCTTTGCAGATATATTTTAGAGTACTAAAATTGAGTTGATTTCATCGTTAAGCTTAGTTAAATCTTTAAATTAGACTTCGAACAAAACAGAGCTGGGCAAAATCAAGCCAATGCTGCGCTAAAGTCTTGTTTGCTTGTTACGTCTTCGAATTAGGCTTTTACGCGCCTAGATGCTCCGTTTCCCATCTCTCCTCTCAAAATTGCCCTTCTAAAGGGGCAATTCTGCGTTTGCATGCTGTAAGCGTCGATTTTAGCTGAAAGTCTATTATAGATCTCAGGACAAAAACAGGTACGCTGGGGCTCAGTTTTAATGGCGGCTTGTGCCAAAATCGCTGCAATCGGCAATAATAGCAAGGTTCATCTAAAAGTAGGCACTGGGTACCCTATTCATGTGGTCATGGTCTGGACCAGATGGGATACTCTTCTTTAAGGCGTACGCATATCACAAACGGGACTATTGGAATTCGGATCCCTGACCCTGATCAAGTCGCGAAAAAGGTAACCCATGGAATCGACCAGTTCAAGGAGTTTAGCTGCAGCTGCTGAGCGTCGTAGAGAATTTATTCTATTTTAGTGCTTCGGTAATGCATGTTTCGTAGGCTGACGATGCCGAAAATAATTTGATTTGCTGTTATTCGTGCTTTGCGGCTTTAGTTTTTCGTCGACCCCGTAAAATGCCGTTCTTGTAGGCCTACAGAGGCGAAATGGTGGTTACAGAGGTGATTGGCGTCACGAAGGAGGGTCACGTCGACATGCAGATCCGCGCTTCGCTATATATATGGCTACGCTCTAAAGAACACCACGCCAGCTTTGCCCGGTCCGACAATCAAGGTCGCGAGGGGTTTATAGCAAGACTTAGGATGTATAGCACCAACTACTGCGTCTTCTAGTCTAGAAAGGACAGTAGTTCACTTTAGTTTCCAAATATGGCATTGTTATGTATCCTGCATGAGGTTGAAGGGTAAATTGTGGTCGGCACCCTACAGAACCAACACAAACATTACTGTATGAGGTTAGTGCTCAGAAGTAAATAAATAATGCCTTATGACCAAGTTCAGCGTCATATATTAGCGCGTGTCTGAGCATCCCAGTAGGAACTGTTTTGGCGTAAGAAGAGGATCATCTTCAAGGTAATTGACTGGAGACTATGACGTTCTTGGCGGCCGATGTTGTATGATCAATTACTGAAGAAGCGCTCGGCGACGTTTGAAGTTGGATGAATACTCGACACCAGGTCATACTTGACCTGCTTGTTGGTGAGACGACGCCGTTTCTGTAATTGCTCCACAAACGAGCACTCGTCTTCACTGCTTGCACTTCGGTTGCCGTCTCCACTGCTTGCACCGTCAGCATCCGGACGCTGAACGGGCCCCAGAGCAGCCTTTCTGTTTTGCTTGAGCCGACTAGTGTCCCCTCCAATGACACGGACACAGGCGACCTCAAAGTCTGGGCTGTGGACGATTTGAGCCGGAGGTCCTGTACAGCATACATTAGCCATGATTAAAATTCCGCCATTATAAATAAACTGCAGCACGTACCGATGAACCTTGCATACTGGGGCTTAATAGCAAGTATCCCGTCGAACCAAATACGTACATATAGAAGCGTGACAGCACTACCTTGCAGGGCTTTAGCAACTGGCTTCACCTTTTTCAAATCCTTCAGAATTGCACGCAGGCGATGGTTGATTACTGGTGGTGGCAGGGTGGGCGTCGTCGTCGGTGTCTATGTGCTCCAGAAGCTCAAAGTAGCGCTTCACCATGCAAAAGGTTGATGACCATCTCGCGTCCTGGCGGATGACTGGTCGCAGTTGCGTTTTTAGTCTACAAGCATCACATAATTAGAATGAATGTGTACCAACCCACTTTGCCATCATGAATAGCTACCTAAGTTTAGCAGACTGTGACAGTGTGCGCAACTTGGGCATCAAAGACTGGACCAAGCCCAAGTCGGACTTGAACTCATCGATATCGGCTTGAACCGCTAAATTTAGCATGTGACTAGCACAGCCCACAAGGGTACCCCCATTAGCCTAGCTAGCAGTCTGTTAACAGAGCAATTGTCAACAACTAAAAACAGACACTGCGAGAGCTGTTTGCCGTAATCTCTCCGCAGCATGTACGCCAGGAACTCCATGTGACCACGTGCGGTAAGGTCATCATCGAGGACATCAAACAGGGGGCCATGCCGAACAGTGGCGTCTTCCGGGAACCACCGACCTCAAAGCAGACGAACACCGCAATGTAGTGCTCGGAGGCGTGGGTCCATCCGTCGAAGAGAAGCCCGAAGGGGTCGGGAAGCTGAGCAGCTATCGCGCGCTCCACAACCCTAGTGAGGTTGTCCATTGCGCTGCTTAGTGTCTTCACACAAATAGGATTGGGTTTTGTGTATCTGGTTAAAATCAAACAAAATTAGTAAATAGTAAATGCATACGTCACTTGGAACCTAGCCAACCTCCTAGTTGCGCGATTCTCGCAGAATGAGAGCGGTAGATTATTCTTCAGGACCCGATCCATCCAGCCGTAGACGTTGAAAGCCGTATGGCGCACGTAGTTCGACATGAAGCCCGTTTCGGCCGACGATGCAGCCAGCACGACTGCCTCGTAATTTGGATGCTCACGGCGAACATGCTGCATCAGGTTGCTGTAGCCGTTGCGCCGTGTCTGCTTCCGTACCGTGCCGCTCCGACAACGAAAGTACTCGAGGATGACCTCGTCTTGGTCATTCCGGCACGGACGGAAGTAGAAGCCGAAAATTTGGCCGGGGTAAACGCGGTGTGACGGGGCGAGAGGCGGGAGCCATGGCGGTCGGGCAGGAGGACCCTGCCCGACCGCCATGGCTCCGCCTCCGGGCAGGAGGACCCTGCCCGACCGCCATGGCTCCCGCCTCTCGCCCCCGTCACACCGCGTTTACCCCGGCCAAATTTTGAAACAGGGCGAGAGCTACGCTCTGTTTCTTAGCATACACGGTATGCGCGTATTGAGGAAGCGTAGACTTAAAGTTTGTATGTAAGATAGAAATACGCGGGCTCGCGTATTTCTAAACAAAATACTTAACACTTTAGATCAAAATAGAAAACTGAATTGAATGGCAGCCCGCCGCGTGGCGGGCTGGCCTTATCTTTACGCTAAACCCCTTTAAGATGATATCTAATTGCAAGGGTGAGAGCGTGGTTGGCTCTCACGCATTTGCATGAAATGCATGCACATGATTGGTTGAAATGTGGCCCTTTCAACCAATAGCTGTGCGCCTGAGCGCCCGTCAATGATAGTTACATTGACGGCTCGTAATGTTGCTCGCTAGTGTGTGTCCCACACACTAGTGGGTTTGCGTGTATTAGTGTACCCGGGTACACTAATACACGCAAACCCACTAGCGGGGCTACACGAGGTGGTGGCGATGCTGAGGATTGCTCTAAAGTAAGAGTGAGCACGCAAGCGGTCTGTGGGAGATGTCTGCCTGTGAGAACGTCTGCGGGTGATGGCTGGCTGTGAGAACGGTTGGAGCTTTTCTCTCGTGATTTTTTAGTCAGTGGTTGGTTTGGAGGTGGTCATAATGATAAAGAGGTTTCGGCATAAGTTATGAGAGATATTTGTCATTGCTAATAAATTATCAATGCGATCTGGGAATTAGGGTCATAAATAATTTCATGATCTTATGCAAAATTTCTGAAGAGACCATGCCATAATCCTTCTCTTGGGCCTGAAACGCAGTGTCCAACAATGCGAGTTCCTTGCCGCTAGCAGCGTAAATACAAAGAATGCAGGACTCCCCGATTATGAAGATATTCTTGGAGGCGTTGACATCTCTACCACGTCACGCTGACATCTCTGTCAAGCACCATGTGGTCCACGTGGCACCCATAGCAGCGGAACACGGCGCTTCCACCCAGGTTCTCCTTCACTCTGCCGCAGCTGGAGCACGTTTCAGACGTGTACTCCTCTTCGCACTCGATTAGCTCGCCGCCGACGCGCTCCAACTTGAATTTGACAACCCATCTCCGAATCAAACGGACCCAGTCGCTCTTTAATTTTGACAATCCGCCGGCGCAAGGAATCGCGACTGCGCCTTCACCTTTAAGCTGTGGTGTTTAACGAAGATTGCGAAATGGCAATGGCACAGCGCTCCATATGGCTGAGTTCTTCAATGAAGCTAATCGTGAGGGCAAGCGCATGAGGCAGAAGGCTTTCAGCCACTGCAAACGAAACGTGTTCGTGGGGCCAATCATCGACTGTGAAGTCGGTGCCACAGGCCCCATTTTTGGACTCCATCAAGACTCGTCAAGTTTGGACACTTCACTTCGTTTGCACCCGCTGCGTCTGGCGAGCGGCAAAAATATCCAGCTGGCGAAGGTATTTAAATCTGCTCCACTTCAAGGCCGATAAGGCCTGGAGAATGAGCGTTGACTCGCATCCTGTGCTGATAGAGTTTCTGAGCATGGGCCCTATCGCAGCCACCAGGCACACTCTGCCAGGGTTTTAAATAGGGCCCTGCACGATCTCTCACCCGCAGGCGTCGTCACAATCTAACAGTCACCAGAGCTCCAGGAGTGATTTTGCGAAGCGTAAACTCGGTGAGCGAGTGAGCGCAGCGAGAGTCATCATGTCCGAGGAACCCAAGAGTCCACGGGTGACGAAGGAGAAGCGAAAGAAGCAGTCCTCCGCTACCGTCGCAGTCGTCAACAGCTCGAACGAAGAGCCCGCGGCCTACTCTGGAGAGCAGCATTCGTTCGGGAGGAGTGGCGATGCCAGCCCTGAAAAGGTTCACCGTCGGTCGTCCAGTGTGCATCACCACAATCAGGACTCTCCGCCAGCACCAGAAATGGGTGATACCAAGCCGCAAGACGACAAGGAGTTCGAGTTCGTGTCTCCCCGGCAGCACCAGAAGGGTGGTCTCCGATTCGATGCTATTGCCGTGATGGTGGTCATGTCATTCAAAGTGCTCGTAGCGCCGATTATCCTGGTGGCGATCTGCGTCAATTCGCCATACCTGCAGTCGCCGTACGTCTTCCGAGCAGCGAGTGAAAGTTTTCTTGGGTACGAAAAGCTAAACCCCGACGTCACGTATGGATGCCCCGACTGTGGCGTCTCCTGTGAAAGAGCAATTCTTCAGTTGGCGCAATTTCGGCAGGACCCAATGATGGGGAAGCCAGCGTATGGCAGTTTGCGAACCAACACCTTCGAAGACTACAACAGCACCCTCAGTACCGAGGCAACGTCTCTAATAGCTGAACTAGAGAGTAGCGGTGCTGTTTGTGGCGACGGAACTTCCGATTGGGATGACTCGCTCACGTTCATCTCGGCTTCAGCGAAGCTTATTGTGAAGACTGTGGACCTCCTTGGGCTCCCCGTGTCGAATGATATGATTGCTGAAGTTACCGCTGCGGCAGCGGGAAGTTGCAGCTCGAGGTGGACGATCGAAGCGAAGTTGAAGACGTTCATGTTCCAACCCATTCCCCACATTAACGAGTTTTCGTCTATCCTGGCAGCCGACCTTACGATATTTCCTGAATCATTTGAATGCCGCAAGGTGGTGGTATACGATACCGACACCGCTCTCACTCGCGCATTCGTCTCTGAGGGTCTGGATCAGACCCGAAATGCCCTAACAACGTTGCGGTTGTTCCCGTTAAATTTCCCTTGTGTCATCAACACGGTTGGAAGAACTGTAGCACCCGTCAGCGACGTTGAATCGACTGCCGTTGTTGTCCAACCAATGCTTCGCGGATATTACGGCGGTTGCTTCGTGCATCTCGTGAATACGTCAGGCATTTACATCGATGCTCAATGTGAAATCAGCTCGCTGTGGATTGATTATGGTCTCATGCTTCAAGCCCCCGATGATATTCCGCTCTGCAGCACGGAGGGTATCTGCGTGCACAACTACTACAATTCTCAGTGGGAATGGGTCTCCACGAAGTCAGATTCCAACGTCGATATGAGTTATAACACTATCCGGGCGCGATATGCTGACAAGGTGGAGATGAGTGTGCTACCTGGTATTGTGATCATGCAGATCCTCCTGATGAGTACGCTCAGCATGTACCAAGTCATGGGCCAAAAACAGTCTGTGCTGCTGAGCCAGATTTGGGCCTACCGTTGTCAAAATGGTCGCATGCAAGCTATGTACTTGCTCCAGATCGCATATCACTTGTATCGCGAATCTGACACGTACTACCTGGCACTTGGTACGGGAACCATGTCTGTGGAGTGCGTCTGGAACCTGACCTTCTGCGTGATGGCGTTCTCGTACAGTTTTGTGAACATCGTTAAAAGCCGAACGGGTGAGCAGCAGCTTGACCGTCACTTCCGACTGTCATGGGAAATGGTGCTTCTCATTGTCACCGCCATTGTTGCCAACATGCTTATCTCGATTCGGTACACCAGCCTCACGTACATCTTCGACTTCAACGCGAAGTTCTTGCTGCGTTCGACTGCCGAGGGAGCTGAAGTATGCAAGCTCACAGATTCCTGCATTGTCTTTCGGGTTAATATCGCTGTCGTGATTGCCGCCTTTGCTATGGTGGTGTGGGGGATTACTGCAACAGTGGCTTACGTTCTACGCACTCGTAACGATCCCCACCCAGTGGAGGACTTATTGGCGTGGTTCAACTCGTGGAAGATTGCCTTTGAAGTAACGCTTCGCCCTCCTCCTAAAGTCAAAACCAAGACTCTCACTCACGCTGCCTCTGTCGTGAATCTCACTGATGCGACATCGTTCGAGTGCTATTGCATTGGTGAGCACTTCCGGTTCATGTTCAACGACTGCGAAGACATTTCGCACGTGAAGAAGGGCAATCTGCGCATTCCAACCGCCGAGGCAGTTCTGTTATCCGGTTTCGTGTACCGAGGAAAGTTCTTGTACCGCGCCGACGATATCATCCTGCTGCTTTTCACTCGCTTTGCACCAAACTTTGTTCTACGCACTTTCAACGTGCTGATCGTGCGCTGGGACGTGAGCCCGACGACTTACGCTGTGTCTCGCCCAACTGTCTGTTTGTGGACAGAGGTCGGCACGGACTGGCGCAACAAGACCAAACCGTTCCCGTCAGCGTAGGGCAACAAATTAAAGATCTAAGGATAGTCGGCAGGCAGATTTCCTATCTCTTAACGAATTTCACTTTTTACTATTAATACTAACTTCCAAGTTAAAGTGCAAGTTTGCACTGCAAACCTCGAAGTGGAAGTTATACCATCACTCTGATTCCGCATCTCCTGGTGCTGGGCACAGAGGATTCGTCGGCCATTCCGCATTCTCGAATCTGCCAGCTAGAGCTCAAGTGCGCAATGGAGAGCGAGAATGCGCCACATGTGGAGCTGAATGAGGGCGCAGCGAAGCCTCCACGGTACAGCGTCCCAGCCCCAGAAGTAGCCGAAATCTTCGTTGGGGCGCCCGTCAAGGTCTCTCGTCAAGCCGCGGAGGGTCGAGAGGGTCTGCAGCGTCCGATGTCCAGTCGAAGTCGTCGTTCCTGATCGCTGCTGTGGCCGAGAACCGCGCGAGAGAGATCGGTAACTAGCGGATATGCCAACGCCGGGGAGGCGGTACTGATCCTCACTGAATTCAGGAATCTGCGCCATCGACTTGGCTGCACCCTACGAGCTGCTGCTGTGGACGGTGATCGATTCGCGCTCCTACGTGGACACGATGTCGCTGCTCCAGGCTTATCAAGTGAGAGGAGTAGGGACGATACTGGATTGACTTAATGTGGGGGCTAATAAATGTTTCGATTGGGTGTGAATAGCCGGTGGAGATCCTCGTGGTGGAGACATCCAAGCCCCGCAAGATCAACGACGAGATCACCAAGCGCTTCTCGGGGTCGAGCTGTCGAGTTGTTCCGATCGCCAGGAAATACTTCGAGTGAGTGGGTCAGACATTTGATTGCAACCGACTGCTATTTACTGATGTGGTGAGTTGACGTGTTTAGCCAGACCAAAGGAGCAGAAGACATTAAGCGCGTTATGGCCAATAATGTCGACATCAACATCGGAAGGGTGTGGATTACTTGATTCTATAACTTGTGTATGGATTGTCTCACGAATAAAGCACCTGGCGGGGTAGAACTACGTTGCAATGGCCTCAGTAGCATGTGTGATGAAGTACATCGAGTACATCCAAGGCGTATACATCGCGGAAAAGACTATAAAGGTTGTCTTGGAGACATTAAATCCCTTACGTACAAATCTCTATCATTGACAAATCCCTTCTTTTACTCGACAGGTTGTGCTCAGTCCCTCGACACGTAAGCTGCTTATGGACCAAGCTACTATTTCCTCACTGGAATTAGTTCAAGGTGCAAGAGGGAGGAACGGCAGCCAGGTTAGCAATTTTATACCGCTACATGTCAGGTTAGGAGAGAACACACTTATCTCCATTCTGTAATTTAGTCACTCTGCAAAATGTTGAATAACACTCAAACCTCGGCCGGCAATCGACTTCTGAGATCAACGGTACGTTAAATGTCTTGAGCAACGTTCTCGCTGTGGATCCATTTGACATTTTTTTAAATTCCTTGTAGATGTTACAACCAACGTGTCATCTGAAAACGATGTACGTCGTCATGCTCACAACTTGCAGTATGATTTTTAACAACAAATTATTGTGGTTCGCTTCAGCAAGGCGCGCCATGAAGTTGTTGGGATTTTTCTGGACAATCCTGGGTGGTTCTTTGACGTCACGGAAGCTCTGCGAGACTTTATCGACTTAGATCGCCTGCTGGTTAGTGTTTCGTGTCATCTCAAGTGTTGGATGGACCTCTTACGGTCTTTTATCGTGCTGTTCAAGAGTCAACTCGTTTTCGTTCCCAAAATTATCACACCACGGACTTCAAGAATTGCAATTGGCAGCGTAATTGCGCTTAAGCACACCTTAGAATGCTTGCCAAATTTGGTAGCGTGTTTAGAGAAGACTGCTCTGAAGTTGGACAGCCCCAGTGCACTACTCAACTCGATAGTTCAGAGGTACGATTACCACAACAACAAAAATAACTAAAAAGTACTAACCGATATGAAGTTTGGGAGATGAACAATTCGCTGGGATCCAGACAGATATTGAAAGGGTTGTGAACGAAAGGTACGTTTTGGTTCCTAATCGAGATAAACTTTCACAGATGTACTAATCAGCTGTACCACTACAGAGTGAAAACTTGCCGTTCAGCAGCCCAGAAGCGAATTCAAGAGTGCTTTGCAGTCCGAGCAGGAGTTGATGGCATGCTTGATGTTGCGCGACGGACCTACCTCGACACGATCGAAAGATCCACGAAGTGGTGCACACGTACAAAGAAAACCTTGGGATTCCCATACGACTGAATTACACGTACGCCCATGAGTGATGAAACAGACTATAGCTCTGGGTAAAGTTATGCTTTCCATTTTTGTTGTTAATCAGATCCAGAAGGGGTATCACCTGGCTGTACCCGTTAACTCCAAGGATTTGCCTGCAGCGTTCATCGAGAGAGTGGCAACGAAAAACGGTCATAGCATTAGCGTAGAGGATGATTGACACTACTAAGACTAATGTGTTGTGTTAAACTTATTGTAGTGATCTGCTGCTCTACGAAAGTGCTCGTTTCTTAACGTGAGATTAAACGAGGCACTTACTGCAGTATACAAGCTATCGAATGATGTCATTCAGCAATTGCTTGATCAAATCCGTCCCCGAACCTCCACAATGCACGCAATGGTTGAGAGTGTCGCATTGCTAGATATGCTTCTCAGGTGCAATCGTTTATCTCTTTTTTGTAAAATGGTGGCAAGTTCAGTAATTACCAATCCACATGCAGCTTTGTCAATGTGGTGGCTCTCGCGCCACCTGAACAACCATGTAAGTCTAGTTCTATTCATTGCTCTTAGCCTGTCATCACTGATAGTGTTGCCCTCTTGCGACAGATACGCGACCGACCATCTCGAGCACGGAAATATGGTCATCAAAAAGGCCGACATCCCATTGTTGAGAGTACCATGAAGGATCAGGCCTATGTCCCCAGCAACACGGTGAGTCTCATCTCGAACTTAAACCTATGACCTCATTGCACTCACTCCAAGTTTTAGTTCTTCGACCCACTGAGCACATTTCACAGTAAGCTGGGACCGGGTGTTTTCACTTTTGTTGGTCTCTTACTGAATAGTATTTGTGTGCAAAGTCGTCACAGGGCCGAATTGCGCAGGTAAATCGACATATCTTAGAGCAACAGCAATTATCACAATCATGGCCCAGATGGGATGCTACGTTCCTGCTTCCGAGGCTTTTATTCCCATTCGAGACCGGATTTGTACGAGATTCGGAACGGCGGATGACATGGAGGAAAACGCTAGTTCTTTTGCTGTCGAGATGACAGAAACAGCGTTTATCCTGGAGGCGTGTACCTCCAAGTCTTTGGTTCTCATTGACGAGCTCGGTCGTGGAACTGCCAACGATGAAGGCGCCGCAATTGCGTGGAGCATCAGTGAAGAACTCATCCAGAGAGGGTCATACACGTGCTTTGCGACGCACTATCACCAGCTGAACCGCCTTGCAAACCTTTATCCACGCTGTCGGTGCTACCACATGGGTGCAGCATCTCCCAATGTGCGTCAAAATTCCAACTCGAGGGTTAGAACGCATTTGGCTAACCTGTTTGTTTCAGAACTCAGTGCACTTTCGATATGTGTTGAAAGACGGCCCCTTTCCTTCGATTGGAATGTACGGCATCAAGACGGCAGCGTTGACAGGATTTCCACCGGAAGTTGTTAGTGATGCCGGGTGTGTATACGAAAAGTTACGCTCTGACCGGGAGACCGCTGAAAGCTGTGTTGACCAAGGTGCAGAAGCTAACACAACGGGGATAATCAACCGAAGCTTACTGCACCACTTATACGTGCTTCGGTATGCGGAATTGGACTACGCAGGTATGTTGAACAGTAGATGCGTTTTAAAATGGCCAGAAAGCTCACGGCATCTTTCTTGTTGTTGACAGATCTTCGTCGCCAATTGCAGCATCTGAGAGACCGTTTCTTGGCCCCGAGAGCGACCACAAAAGAGTGAACCGCACTACTTTCTTCCTTGCTTGTCAGGCCATGCTTTTTTATTGCTCGTTATCTGAGAATGCACACTTTTTTGAATTAGAAAAGCAGTCGCATTGTCTGCTCAAAGCATCCGTCTGAGTGTATCTGAGCTCTAGACAGTGCTGAACGTGGCAGTGGTGAGCGCACCCAATGCATATTGTTCCGAGTTGACATGGGCCGCACCGGTAGTACACTCTGAAGCTGCCAGATGTCAAACTCGTGAATTCCTCCATGGCGCAGCACATGCTATCGGCTAAACATTTTTTAAACCCTAACGTTAGCCGACTGAATTGCATTCGGACAGAGAAGTATTTAGTGCTTTACCTGCGCTGCCCCCAAACGGTCGAGGCTTCTCGCGCTCAATTGCTGCATCGCAAGGCAAATTAAAGGTCAGCGCTCCCAAATACGAGACGTATGAAAGTGATAACAAGGCCTACTTCTATCACCCCAAACAAATGTTCGTCCTCTTCCTGCTCGTGCACTTATCAGTGAAAGCTGTGGGAGTTCGATCTGCAAGATAATCCACGCAGTGAGCAATTTACTTGGATGGATATTGGCCGTGCTCACCTATGACTTGCCTTTATAGGAAATAAGATAGACGTGCTAGATGCATCAGCGTCAGGAACGTCGTAGTCACCATGGATACCTTGTCCCCACAGCCAAAGTTGTCTTGCGTCTGATATTGCTAGCGAATGCCGCTGCCCAGCGTCGATATAATGAATGTTCTCCTGACGGATTTCATCAACGGATCGTGGAGTTGAAGCATCCCACGTATCGCGGTGACCTAAGAAATATCTCGCAGATTGCACCGTTCAGATAATACCACTAACATGAACTTTTGCCATCATACCTAGCTGTCCGTAGCTACCAGATCCCCACGACCACACACATACCCCCTGAGGCATTTCTTCCTCAAACACAGTGCAATTAAATATAGATTAATGTACTTACATCTTAACAGGTTTTGGCGCGTACACTCACCAGATGTTGCGAGGTTGTGAGCTCCTCCAGCAACTACAGTGATCACTTTCTGCAAATACGCTTATCAGTTATCCTTTATCTTTTCAATTTGATGCAGTATAAACAACCCCACTACCCCACCCGTCCACGAAAGAAATTAACACGCGTTGGCTTTAAGCGGGTCAGCTCATCGTTATGACCTAGTCGTCTGGAAGGAAGGTTATCATGAGCGTTGTTCACAAAATAATACATCAAAAACGCAATATCGTACCCATTATTTCCGAGGCCCCACGAGTAAACCTGACGATTGAAAAAAGTTTCGCCGGTCATGACAACAGAGTGTTCATCACCAGCTGTAACATGAACCACATTCAAACCGTCCAGAGCTATGATTCTGGTTGGAGAGAGGCGGGGATTTGTATCTCCTGTCCTGACGTCAGTCTTTTACTCACAACTGCACTAAAGCAATCTACGTACCTAAGCCTAGCTTTCCGTTGTGTCCAGCTCCGAAAGCGTACACTCCGTCCAATTCGGTTAGTACCAGAACATGGTGCTGACCAGCACTTACACCAATCACTCGCATGAAGTTAAAGATTTTCAAGACGCGAGGGATGGCTGATGTTTCTGTGTCTCCGTGTCCGAGTACGCCATAGTCACCCCGACCCCACGAGAAAACTACGACAATCAGAAAACACGCAGACATTGATCAGTATCAGTAGCTCACGCTAGAGTTGCCTTCATGCTCCGTACGATTATTATAGGCTACGGCATTCACTGCAAACTCTAGCTTCGATTGGCTTTGCTCCTTGTTTACAGAGTTCAATCGGCCTCTAGCCATCCTCTCGAGAGAAGTAAACCGCCCTCTTGTCTGCCGCACTTCCTTTGAGCCTGGTCGTTGTGGTGCATCGACGACTGGCAACACTGAAACAAAACCGATTAAATTAATTTTCGTGACAGAGTATATACAACGGAGCAGAACGAGCCCGAACCAACAAGAGCGAGAGAGGCGAACCCGCTGGCTGCAATGATCTTCACGCAACCGCCGAGGCAAGAAATGTCGCCCTCCACTTTGGCAGGAAGTGACCTACTCCCATTAACCAGGTCGGCGACTCCAAGAGCACCGTAAGTGTTGTCACCGCTTGAAAATACGCTAGCAGATTCTTCTCGCAAAACCAACGTAAACACAGAGTGAGCACTACCAAACAAAAGAGCAGCAATGAAAGTTCGCACTCATTGACACGTAACCCACCGCTAAGCATCAGTGTGTGGTATTGGCCAGAGGCGATCTACAGCGACCGAAATTCAATCCGTCAGTGTCACCACACTACACAAACAAAAGTGCAAGGGTCACCTACGGAAATGAACTTTGCATCGCGTTCGATGGTTAGAATTCGCTCCTTGGAGTCGTGAACTCGAATATTTTCCGTGATTGACGGTGTAAGTTTCGGCTCGCTGGACGATGCAACAGAATCCGAATACAAGCACTGACGGTCTGCATTCCCCCATGCATACTGCTGCCATTGATCTCGTGGTCCCACAATTGCAGGATTGATATCTCGATCCTCCACTCTTGCTTGCGATGAAGTAGACAATCCATGCAAAAGCAACCCGTCTGGCCGACAACATGCCGGATTTCCTGTTCATATAAAGACAACTGCGTTAACCGTCACCGCCAATAATTCATCTACAGTTGGTACAATTTTATGCAGTTCCATTCCGACAAAAGCTTCATGATCTCCTCACCCGTGCAGCAGTTGCTTTCTGTGCTGCCACCTTATTCTCGGCTGAAAATCCGCGGCGGCACTCATCGATCTCAGTTTGATCACGGATCCGGCGCTTCAAAACCGTGTGGAAGCCGTCTGCATCACCCGTCAGCTCCATTTTCAGACTGCGTGAAGCGACGCGTCTTCTAAACCACACAGATATCACCACTCCCATGTATCTTTATTATCGGTGTTTGCCATCTTTGCCAAGTTAAAGCCTGCTCGGACGTCTGGTTTGCCTCACTACTGCGGAATTGGTGCAGTGATCACGACCGGAATGCTCATAAGCGTATTTTCAATGACTTCCTTTGCTTCATCATCGAACTTTTCTGTATCCATAACGAATCGTGCGGATATTGACGCCGATGAGGATTCATTGGCGGCATTGAAGGCGAGCTACAAATGCACGACCACAAACACATTAAACGTCAGCAGCGATTATCGCGTGGGCGCAAATAAGTTTCGTTACCTGAAGCTTTATCTTGATAAGATTTCTGGTGGCTTGAAGTAGCATTGAGTTGTGTGCGTCTCCATTGTCACCAAAAGGCAACTCATCGTCAATGAAAGCATCCACGAGGTTTGGATCTTCGTACGGGCCGACGATGATTGGAGTCAAATCCTGCAACAATACCTGAACAACAAAACCAAGTTAGTCTCCGATATGAGCAGCCAGGCAACAGACACGTGGCTGTGCAGAGCGATATGGCACGTACCTGTCCATTCCCACCAGACTCTTCCATGACCTCAGTCGTTGCACGCTCTGGACGGAACGTAATGCGAATGGCGTCATCCAGCGGATTTTCCACGAGTAAGACACATTCCATGCGCCCAGCGCCTTCAACACGGTAGGGCAACCGCTGAAACGTTACAACAGGCACGTAGTGCGCGGCCAGGTTGGCCTTCTTGAACCAAGACGCCGTCACCGGAAGAGAACTGTCACCGCTCATTGGGCTGATCTGAGGCTTGACAAGGATACCAGCCGTACCGCGATTTATCGATTCAACACACCGCCACGTCCGTTTCACACGCAACAGCGGTCGCGACGGGGACAACCGATCCGCGTCACGCGGTTGATCCAATGGGTTCAGCAGTCTCTGATGAAGCGTCGATATTTTGCCCATAGCTTGTGTCCGCGCAAGCATCTCCAGCATTTCTCTGCTCTTACCGGGCTCATCTTCACGCCACGATGTTTCTTCAATAGGCAGTGTAGCAAGCTGCTTGGCTAGCCCCGGCCACTGGTGCTCCTTCCTCTGATCCAGCAGCCACTTCTCCTTCTCCTGCACCTTCGCCAGCACCTGGTCGTACTTCCATCCTCCCATCTCGCTCATCCGTTGCATCCGGAACTTCTTCATCTGGTGCTCGCGTTGCAGCTCCTTCATGGAATCCGCCAGCAACCGCAGGGCTGCTGCGTGCAAAGCCCGCTCCCGACGCGGAGAACCCGCCTGCAATACCCCCATCACCAGTCGACCCGGACAACGTCGAGTAGAACGAGTGCAGCGACTGGAAGACTTCCTCGTGGACAGCCTGGCGCTCGCGCGTGATGGCCATCATGACCAGCGCGTCCGGGTCGTCGTCTGCGAGCCCCATCTCCAGCGAGTCCCAGCGGCAGTGCGCGCACAGGAAGAAGAAGCGCTGCTGGTCCTCGAGGAAGGCCGTGGACAGCGCCGTCTCGCACACGGGGCAACCGAAGGAGCGGCTGGAGCGGTTCTGGTACATGGAGGCCTCCTTCGAGGGCAGGTTCACCAGCAGGTTGCCGCAGTAGTAGGACTCGAACTCCTCCACGCTGCAGCACGGTAGTCGGCACACGAGCTTGTTGCACGTCTCGCTGTACAAGAGCTCGCCCACGGGCGCCAGGTGGCCGCACGGGCAGGCGTAGCGCACGCACACGCCGTCGACCTCGGCCATGTTTGTGTCGGTTTGGTATACAAGTACGGACTATTTTTTAAGTATCATTGAGGGCACTGAAGCGCGGGACGTTAGTGACTTTTAGTAATTTGATCTGACCAATCACCGACAGGGGCGCCAACTATTGTGTAATCTTAGGGCCATGGCCGAGGGCAAGCGGAAGGCGCTGTCATCGTCGTTCCTGTGCTCGCCGATCCCCAAGGACCCATCGCAGGTCTTCTACGTAGACGGCAGCAGCTCGCTGGAGGTGCGCTGGCTTCCGTTTTACTACGCGCTGCGTTCATGTGTTTGGAGTTTACGGGGAAGTTTTGAAGAATGCTAACGATTGGCGTTTTTTACTTGACACCGACTACAGACTACTCCCCACGCAAAGGGCGCGTCGAGAAGTGGATTTCTTGGGCTGGATATGAACACGCCCGCGAAGGACGGAGGCTTCTCGATCGAGTACGTTCGCCAACTGCAAGAACGCGTGCGAGAACTCGAGAAAGAGCGGAAAGAAGGTCCGGACAAGTGATGCAAAGTATTCTGGGAGATGTGGAGGGTGTCAATATTGGAGGAAGGCTGACAAGGAGGCTTGGTTGTGTGTGGTGCAGCCAATGAGAAGGAGGAAAGTGAGAGTGCGCGGAAGAGCAAACGACAGCGACTCGAGATTGAGAGCATTGCAGTGTCCAAGGTGAGGGAGGGCATGAATGACTAATGACTTTTGCTCGAGGAACTGAATGCTGTTTCTTATGACAAGCAGAGTGAGGAGCTGAAGCGGGAGGTGGAGACGCAGCGGATCCAGTTGGAGACGAACTCGCAGCGACACCAAATCGAGCTGAAGGAGAGAGATATGCAGCTGGACCAACTGCGACGTCAGCTGCAATTTGCTGTGAAGGAAGAGGAAGAGACGCTGAAGGAGCTGAAAACTGCTACTAACGAACACTCTTCCGAACAGCTCAAGCTGGAGAAGAGAGTGGTTGAGTTGGAGGCACAGTTGGAACTTGTCGAGGGAAGTCTGAACGAATGGAAAGAGAAGGCCATTGAATCGAGCAACAAGCTTCGCACGGTCTCAAGACAATCCAAGATGACGGTGAGCAAGCTGAAGTATCTGGTGCATGCCCTTCTGAGCGATTACTTATGCTTCGTGTTACAAATGTTGGCATTTAAACACAAAACACCAATCACGCAGATTCAGCTTCTGCAGGACGAACTCGCTGCTGCCCAAGATTCATCATCGACTTCTTCTCAGGTTAGTGGTGTATCTACACCCACATTTTCTTTTCTATTAAGCGTGTACTTATTCGTCTGCGACGGTTCCTCAGAGCGAGGACAATATTTTGGAATCAAAGATTCGTTTGCTAAAGTCCCAGCTGAGAGAAAAGACTACGGAGGCTAATCACGCAAATTCAAGCTTGCAAAGTGCGAAGGATACGTTAGATAGCGCGCGTGAAGTTCGCGAGTTGAACGAGCAAATCATGCAACTTCAGTCAGCAGAGCGCAAGCTGAAGGCTGAGGTACGTTTCCGAGCTGTGGGCTTTGATACTTGCAGAGATTTCACGTTGTGCTGGTTTTGTGCGAGCAGTTGGTGGACCTAATTGAGGCATCAAGATCGTCGTCCATCCTGAAAGAAAAATTGTATCAAACTACACAGAAGCTGCAGCAGAGCCAAGAGCGACACGCCCAAGCTCTTAAGCGCATTGTACGTTTGTGATGGAATTTTTGCGTCGTTATTATTCTGAAGTAAACTCTGCTAACATACTGCTCGGCTGTTAGGAAAATGCTATGCTTGTAGAGGAGGCATACAAGCAGTTTTACAACTACTTCGAGCCAATGGTCAAGGACGAAAAGAGTAAGATAGGAGTATGTATTCTTCTCATTATTATGTAATGCTTCAACTGATGAGATAAATCTACGACTGGACAGGTGGAGTCTCGTTGGAGGACCTCAAAAACCGACCAGCAGCTGCAGCTATCGAGCTCTACAAAGCGCGCCAAACCGCTTTCGAGATACTGTTTGAGCAGAAGGGAAACGTAGAGATTCAACGCCGGCGGCTAGAAAAGCAGTGCGAGAAGCTTCAAAGCGACTTGATCACGTCTGGCAATCACTGTGCCAAACTTGAGATGCAGTTGGCAGAGGTTCAGGAAAAGATCCATGGGGCAAATAACGTAGTCGCCCACTTGCGCAAGGTCAACTCGGAACTAGTTGAGATCCTGGAGACGTACGGAAAGGATCTCGATGACCAAGAGACGAGCGAATTGTCAGCAAAACGTGTGGCTTTGTTGGAGTCATCGTTGAAGCAATCGCAAGAACTAATCAAGGGGCTGGAGTCATCTCAAAAGACCATGGCGACACCAGCTGCTGTAAAGAAATATGAGGCCAGAATCGAAAGATTGGAGAAGGCGCTCGCGGACTCAAAGCAGGAAAATGGAAACCTGTCTAAGCATCTTGAAAAGGTAGAAATGGAGCTGGCTATCTTCGAAAAGCGTCTGGGACGAGGGGAGTTTAATGTCGAAACGACGAAGATCGTTCATCTTGCCGTGAACCCCACGCATGAGATGCTTCAAAGCAAGGCGAAATCAAATGACGTCGAGAAACTGCGCCACGAAAATGAAGCACTCCGGGCGAGACTTGATAAGCTTACAGGCGGCGAGATCTCAGAGGTGAGTCCTGAATCTGTTTGGCGCTCAGTCCGGTCTATCATGCCTTTAACAGATCCAATCTATGCGCAGTTTCCGAGTGTCGCTAGTGCTGAGTTTACAACTACAACGTCGTACGAGACTGTCGAGGGCTCAAGAAACTGAACCAACGCCTGAAGCAGGTACGAAGGTTTCTGCGGACAACGTTGCTTTGTGATGTTTTTCTTAACTTGTCGACCTCTTACAGGTTTTCGGAGACCAAATTCGGCAATACCGCGAGGCTGTGTTCCTCCTGACAGGCTACAAGGTGGACCTGAAAAAGAGCAACGGTATGGAGCTGCTTCGACTGCGCTCTGTGTACGCCGAGCATGACGACGATGAGCTGCTGGTGCGCATGGAAGCCAACGGGTCGCTCGAGCTGCTGGAGTCCGACTTCTGCTCGCAGATCAACCAGCGCGTGTTCGCCTACCTCACCACGTGCCGCTCCTTCCCCGCGTTCCTGTCCACGCTGACGTTGCATCTCTTCGAGAAGCAGACGTTCCAGGGCAATTAGGTCGTTGAAGCTGAAGCACACTCCTTAAACATTGTCTGTACTGAATTGAAGCACACCTGGGTGAATTGAGTCCATGCACTTGCAGGTGATGCACACGTACGTGGCGGTGATGAGCATGAACCAGTTGTTTTCACTTTAACACCCTGCCAAACAGACATCGCTTTAGGCAGGTCCGCTGGTTTTCGTCCAATCTGGTGATACGACGTTTTGACAGCTTGAAGTTTGGATCCACCAGCGGGCAGTCCGCGGGTCGACCACAATCCAATTCGCCCGGGACTACTCACATCGATATTCTCAAACACAGTCCACGATGCTGAGCCTCGCCCACCGGAAGCCGCAGTCTGCGCGTGTGCTGACGCAGCTGGCGCGTCGCCATTTGTCGCTCTCCGGCCCGCAGAGCGCGCTCGGCCGCTTCCCGTTCCTGGAGGAGCTGGGCCTCAAGGAGGAGAACCACGGCGTGTACAACGGCCAGTGGTTCGGCAATGGCGACGTGTACACGTCTGTGAGCCCCGTGAACGGCAAGCCCATCGCCAGCGTGCGCGCGGGCACCAAGGACGACTTCCTGAAGGTGGTGGAGGCCATGGACGACGCCAAGCCGCAGTGGTGCGCCCTGCCTGCCCCTGCGCGCGGAGAGATCGTGCGTCAGATCGGCGAGGAGCTGCGCAGCAAGCGCGACGCTCTGGGCAAGCTGATCTCGCTGGAAATGGGCAAGATCTACGTGGAGGTGAGTGGGTAGACGTTTGTAGTGGTTGGGCTTTGACTGATGATCTGTTTTTTGTGGTGATAGGGAGTCGGGGAAGTTCAAGAAGCGATTGACATCTGCGACTTTGCGGTGGGGCTCAGTCGCACGTTGAACGGCTCGGTAATTCCGTCGGAACGACCGGGCCATTTTATGATGGAGAGGTACAACCCGCTCAAGGGCCACGTTGGCATTGTTACGGCGTTCAACTTTCCCTGTGCAGTGCTGTTTTGGAACGCAGCGCTCAGTCTGGTGTGCGGAAACACGCAGATCTGGAAGCCGTCGGAGTCGCTGTCACTGACGTCAGTGGCGTGCACTAAGATCATTGCGGATGTGCTGGAGCGCAACGGACACCCGGGAGCGATTGCGTCGTTGATTTGCGGAAGCGGCAAGGATGTGGGTGAAGCGATGCTTCACGACAAGCGAATGGAGCTCATCTCGTTCACGGGATCAACGAAGGTGGGCCGCCATGTGAATGAAGTGGTGTCTTCCCGCTTCGGAAAGACCATTCTCGAGCTGGGTGGCAACAACGCGATGATTGTCCACAAGGATGCCGATCTAGAGATGGCGTTGCGTGCAACTCTGTTTTCCGCTGTGGGTACTGCTGGCCAGCGTTGCACGTCGCTGCGACGTCTCTTTCTACACGAAGTCATCCACGACGAGTTCCTCAACCGTCTGGTGTCAGCGTACCAGAACGTGGAGATTGGTGACCCGCTGGACGACGGTGTGTTGTGCGGCCCGTTGCACAACACGCAAGCTGTGAAGAACTACCTTGATGGAATCGATACGATCAAGAAGCAGGGTGGCAAGGTGAATGATTTCTATCGTTCAGTACCATGATATCTATGTTGTGTACTCATATATGAATATTATACGTTTGTTGTGGTAGATTCTGATCGGTGGCAAGGCGATCGAGGGAGATGGCCACTTCGTGGAGCCGACCATTGTTTCGATTGCTCACGATGCCGACATCGTTCAGAAAGAAATCTTCGCTCCGATCCTGTATGCGATGAAGTTCAAGACCCTAGATGAAGCGATCGAGAAAAACAACGCCGTTCCTCAGGGTCTCTCATCATCTCTGTTCACCAAGAACCAGGCGGCCATCTTTAAGTGGACTGGCGCGTTGGGATCGGATTGTGGCATCGTGAACGTCAACATTGGGCCCAGTGGTGCTGAAATTGGCGGTGCGTTCGGCGGCGAAAAGGAGACTGGTGGCGGCCGTGAGTCGGGGAGTGACGCGTGGAGGCAGTACATGCGCCGCTCCACGTGTACCATTAACCATAGCAAGGAGCTACCGCTCGCGCAGGGAATCGACTTCAGCTAAGCCATTTGCTGTAGTGCGCGTTCTTTAGGTTGTGATCCTAAAACTCACAATCCACAATTCAGTGTTCACACAACTTCGGTTCTTACTTAAGACAGCTCAAAGCCTTCTGCGTTTGTAATCGCAAAAGTAACTTTCTCGACGAGTGTCTCGTAGCTGGTATATTCAGGCAGTACGAGTTGGTTAAAGCATGTATGCGTTCTTGGCAGCGCTTGCGGGTCGAGGTCTGACTTCGTCAGATTCAGTGGCGGCTCAAAGCCATCTAGCGGAATCTTATTTGTGCCTGTCATAAACTTCAAAAACATGCCACGTTGTTCAGGTGTAAATTCCCGCAGAGCCTGCCACAACCAAAGCACAACCTGTGCGTGCTCATCGTAACCACCCTGGAATACTGTGCACGATCGTAGCTCCTCGACATCAATTGTCGGTTTTCCGTTCACCAGCATTCTTAGCTCCCCTAAGTCAAACACTTTCACCGCAGATAAAGGGATTAATGTTGTGAAGCCTTGCATTAAGGCATTCATTTGGGCTTGAGCACCAAATTCTGTTCGCCACTGCACCACAAGATCGACGTACTCTTTCTTGTTGACATCGGTTACCGGGATATCCCTGCCATTTTCCTTTAGATCTACAATCATAGGTTTCTTTCCCGGGCCCGCCCCTCCACCTCCACACTAAAAGTTTCGTCAAGGATGTCCGTGATATCATTCTCAAGCATCCATACCAACGATTTGTGATATTGTGAATCCATTTGGCGGAGGTCATCAATAGTGGAAGAAATTTGCAATAAATGCTTGTAGACGACGTCGCAGAATGGCAGATCTAGCGTTTGCCGATCAAAGACTGCCTTAGCAATGAATTTACCAAGAAACTTGTATTGTTGCGTTGACTGTGGGAGCTGAGAAGACTTCAGATCAACTGTATATAGACCTTCATCACAAACTCTAAACAGCCCACGAGATTTATCAGTTGCTAGCTTTGACACTTGCAAAAACCAGTCTTTCGACAGACCTCCAGAATCGATTCCAGGCTCGTTCTTAAATGATATCTTGGGTTTTGCAACTAAGTCTGTCTTTGTCAGCTTCTGGAAGTATTTCAATGTGCCCTCAAACATTGAATCCCTTTGTAGTTCAATACGCATGATGTTGGCAAGCCCTTGCATCCCTTGGCGCAGATCGCGGTGGAAACGAAATCGCTTCCGACGAAAAATCATTTCAGGAGTTTCTTCGACGTTCACTAGGCCCTTCTCCTCCCGAATCACTGAAAGCTCTAGAGGCTCTTCCGTCACGCGTTGACTCGTGAACTTGTTAAAGTAAAACACTTGCTCTGTTTTCGGGTCCCAACACTGCACCCAGCGATCGTATGCTGCAGTTTTTCGGCCGTCGTTAGCTCTACAATTTCAGGCTTTCCATACGACATGGTTTTGACGGATCTGCTCTCAATAAATCCAGTGGCACCAACAACGTTTGACGCCTGTAGTCGGAAAGAATAAGTAGTTTTAGGACTCAGGCCGCTAACAACAAACCCAGTCCCAGTTCCCTCGTAGACCTGTACAAAAGATGATTGCTGGCTTCCACTATTTTCTCGCACTTCTAGCGAGTAGATTACCGGAGGAGCTCCATTGGCTTCCACAGGAAACCAAAAGATGCTAGCATAAGTGTTGGAGACGGCTCCTGCAATGGGCTGGCGCGGCATGTCAGGGGGCCTGGTAAGGTCCAGAAAACGTCGCTTGCATAACTATACTCGTTCCATCCTGCAGCGTTTCGAGCACGAACGCGAAACTCATAAGGCGTGTTGCACTTAATGCCATTCAAGATCACGTGTTTCCAGGCTGTGACCACAGCAAGTCCTGCCCAGGTATTGTTAGGACTGTCCGCTTTCCGATACTGCACTTCATAGCGATCCACCGTTGAATCCAGCGCCTTCTTCCACTTGACAGCCAACTCGTTTTGTAATGCCTCCACCAATCTCGGCGGCATGAGCACAGGTGGGGGTTGCTTGCTCGCTGAATAGTCCATAATGCTATCAGCTAAAATCTTGTATGGAGCCTGGGAACCGTTCGCATTTGCCTTGGGCGTGCCCCCGCCTCCGACACAAACACATTACCGTCCATGTCGACTGCCACCCCCACAGGGTAGCGTATGGGACTAGCACCAAGTCCCCTCCTCTTGATTTCTGCTTCGTCCACTGTGATCCATAGATAAGCCTGCCCTGCCTTGGGGCTGGAGCTCGGGTACTTTTGCGTCTGCACCGTCACGGGCGCATACGGGAAGAGGTTCTCTACCACATGTGCCACCGCCGCCTTCTGCTTCTCGGCAGCCTCTTCTTCCCTACAAAAACCAACAAGAACACATATATTAGCAAACTAGCAACATTTATCATATTTACTGACGTTTTTGTTGAAGTTGTCGCAGCTCAGCTGAGACCTCTTGTGTTGCTGCTCTTCTTCCAGGTCCAGCTGCTCGTCCGTCGGCACTGGAACGACGACGCGCGAGTTGGAGGGCGATGACGGCGCGAAAACTCCCTTGGACGTCACCGCAGCCGGAGCCTTGCTCAGCACGCTGCCCATGCTCATAACTACTGCGATATTTCGGGCAAGTTCAAGTCCCGGATAACTTCCATCCGGAATAACTCAGTATCAACCAATCAAAAGAAGAACGTTCCTGTTACAAAACGTAAGTGAAGCATCTTTTCGATGGTGAGGTCATCACTTTCGATTCGACCAAGCTGAAGGAAGATCCGCCAAGTTTCAAGTCTGCATCCAAGCCCAATGAGCTGCTGCCCCGTGACCGCTGAGCCTGCACGCGACCCCGCCGCCCACACGGGCGTGATGAAGAAGTTCGGCAGCACCAACCTGTACGTGACGGGCCCGGCCAACGCCAAGGCCGGCATCATCGCCTACCCAGACATCTACGGGCTCGACAGCGGCCGCACCAAGGCCGACGCCGACCACATGGGCAAGCTGGGCTACGCTGTGGTGGTGGTGGACCTCACGGAAGGCGACTACCTGGACAATAAGGACACGCTGATGGACTGGTTCAAGAAGTACACGTTCGCGGAGCACTTCGGGCCGCACATCCAGGACGCCATCAACTACCTCAAGACGGAGGCGGGCGCCGAGCGCTTCATCAGCTACGGTATGTGCTGGGGCTCCTGGGTGGGTGCCACGCAGACCGCGCAGACCGACCCGGTCGTGGTGGGCCACGTGTCCTTCCACCCCACGTGGGTCGTGGAGAACATTCTCAAGGGCGACGGCGCCGTCGACAAGCTCGCGGAGAGCGTCAAGGTGCCGCAGCTGCTCATGGCGGCCGGCGACGACCCGGACTTCGTCAAGCCCAACGGCAGCGTGGACAAGATCCTCAAGGCGCGCGCCGACATCGGCGCCAAGAGCGACGTGCTGGTGTTCGAGGACCAGAAGCACGGCTGGGTGCACCGCGGGGACATGGACGTGCCCGCCACCAAGGCTGCCGTCATGAAGGCCTGGCACGCAGCCGTCAAGTTCATCCAGACCAACCTGCCGGCGTAGAGGAGCGCAGTCCCGATGGTGAGTGTGCATGAACATGAGCATGGCTGCCTGAGCCCAGCTTAAAAGATAATTTTCCTTGAACCAGCCAATCATAGTGATCGTAACGTGACTACGCATCAAATTTATGGCTTCGGATTGGTGCCCAGAAAGTTCGTATTACGTAAGTCCCGAATCTTGCGTCCATCTTGGCCGCACATTCTTGATTCGGAAGCAGGATGCTTGCTCGCCGCCCGATCGCCGCTGCTCTGCAGCGAGCGCGCCCTCAACGCCACGCCGCCCGCGCTGTGCAAGTGGCGCGTGTGCACTCGGCTGCGTCTGGTCAGCAGGGTGCTGACTCCGCAGTGTGTTCACACACGCCGCGGTCGTGGCAGTCGCTGCTGTGGGGGTCCTCACGGGGCTTGCGGGCGCTGCTCAGGCCGAGAAGAAGGCGGAGAATGATCACCACGAGTTCGTGAACTGGTCGGCCACGCACGAGTGCCACCCCAAGAACTTTCACGTGCCAGAGTCGGTGGACGAGGTCGAGAAGCTGCTGAAGACATACCACGACAAGAAGCAGAAGCTGCGATGCATGGGCGCCGGCGTGTCGCCCAACGGATTGGGGTTCTCTGGTGAAGCTGGCGGGAAGAAGAACTCCAACGAGGCCATGATGACGCTGGCGCTGTGTGACAAGATCTTTAAGGTTGACAAGGACAAGCTGCAGGTGACGGTCGAGACCGGCATGATCGTCGGAGAACTGCTGGACAAGCTACGGACCTACGGCATGACCATGCAAAACGTTGCGTCTATTCGTGACCAGCAGGTGGGAGGAATCTGCCAGGCTGGGTGCCACGGAACGGGAGCGGGGATCCCGCCCATCGATGACCAGATCGTCGAGATGGAGATCGTGACTCCTGCCAAGGGCAGGATGACGCTGAGTGCCACGCAGAACCCCGAGCTGTTTGAGCTTGCCAAATGTGGACTTGGCGCGCTTGGAGTCGTGACGAAGGTGACACTGCAGTGTGTGCCCATGCACAAATTGATTGAGAAGACTAGTGTCATGACGTTGAACGAGATCCGACCCAACCACAACCGCTGGCTGGTGGAATTCCAGCACTTGCGCTACATGTGGATTCCGTATACGGACGCAGTAGTTGTGGTTCAATGTCGTCGGGTTCAAGAAGATGAGCCTCTTAACGAGAAACGTTTCCCGCCGGTACAGCACAGCGACAAAGTTCGTATGGATGCTCCACGGAAACTTTACCTGGAGCTGACCAAGGGCAAGCCTGCACCGGACTACCTCGACTGGAGCTTCACGCAGCTGCGCGACAAGCTGCTTGAGGTCAACCCTCTAGACAAGAAGCACGTCATTCGTGTTAACGAGGTGGAGAAGCAGTACTGGAAGTTGAGCGAGGGTTACCGGGTTGCGTACTCTGACGACATCATTGGCTTCGACTGTGGCGGCCAGCAGCTCGTTGAAGAGGTTTCGTTCCCATGCACTGGCACGCTAGATCTAGACTTTATGGAAAAGCTGCTCAAGCGCATTGATGACGAAGACATTCCAGCGCATTCTCCAATCGAGCAACGCTGGACGGCTCGGAGTACATCTGCGATGAGCCCTGCGTCGGCCATTAATCCTCACCAGATTTTCTCATGGGTGGGTGTCATCTTGTACTTGCCAACAGCGGAGAAGAAGGTTCGCAAAGCCATCAAAGACCGGTTTATGGAGTTCTACACTATTTATCGGGACTTCATGGAGCCCTACGGAGCGACTGAGCACTGGGCGAAGATCGAGTGGCCCGAAGATGCAGCTGAACGCCAAAAATGCGTGACCGCCTGAAGAAACGGTACCCGATCGAGAAGTTTAAGAAGGTGCGCGATGAAGTGGATCCACACCACATTCTCTCCAACCACATTGTGGATGAGCTGTGCGCTTAGATCTGAGTTAAGACCGCGATACTGCTTTCATTCTCAATTGTATTTGCGCACTTAGCTGTTCGTTCTGTTTGCCAAGAAGTTAAACACCTGCTCAAATTGACAAGCAGGTACCTGTACGAGCCATGCAGCCACGAAATGCTGGCTGAAATGTGCTTCCGCAGCAGGTATACCCTTCAGTTGCTGAAGCTGGTGCAACAAGCGCAGCAGCGCGAGTTCTAGCTGTGTTCGGATGGACGGCCAGCCAGGCAGCGCATCCAACCGATGCTCACGAGCTACCAACACCACGAAACACAACCATTGCACGCAGTACAATGTCCCTCCTAATGCTCCCTGGGAAGACAAAGTGGCCCGGTCGAATGAGGCCAGCACATGCGTGAGTGCTCCTAGCACTAATTCGCTTTGGAGAGTGAGAAGTTGATTGTTGGCAACAATTGAAATACTCCAGCACCTTACAACGTAGCGCAATCTCGAATGCGTCGATAACAATCGACATGGTAGTTGCAAAACCAGTTCTGGATGGGTCGTAGCCCATCCGGGAATGACAAGCTGTTCTACATCGTTCTTTGTATCCGTGAATTCATACTCCAAGATGTACGGAATGACATTATCAAGTAGAACTTGGAACAGTGAGCTCCCACAAGCGAGCATCATTTTTGACATCTGGGTTTGAATAATGACGCTACCTTTCACTGGTGTTTCCGCTGATTCCGATTCATGAAAATCAGCAGCAGCGATTGCATCCAAAAGCCTCCACGCTTTGTCCTTGATAGGTTGCAAATCAATGAATGGGTGCTCTGAAATTGTTGATATCCACATCAATCTCCAGAGCAAAGCGCAAACTGCCATGCTTACGGTTGATAATGCCACAAAACCTTGGGATTCTTGATGTGCCTCCACTTTGAACGTCACGGAAATAGTTAATTCATCATTCCTCCCGTCGCAGTATTCGTGGTTCTCGACTTGGTTGCTAAATAGCCCGACAAGTGTCCACAATGATGGTTCAATCGATTTGTCATACTGCGCGAGCGTGACAACTGATTCAGGCTCCGAAGTCAACTCCATGACGGTTTTCAATAGCAAAAGAAGAGTCTCGCGGAGTAAAATGGCGTTTTTGGAGCGGTCAGGAATCGTGGAACAGAATGCTGTCGAAATCTGGCTGAACATAATCTTCAACGGAGTAGGCTCAATTTCACGTTCCGTTGTCGACACAAACTTTGCAAACAGTTGCTGGATAAGGATGTACAAATTGTGCTGCATGCCTTCATGTTTGCCACCCAGGTGTGAGTCTTGAGTACAATCTTGAGTAGCTGAAGAAAGGGGGACCAGTACACCCGAAATAAGCTCTCCGATCGATATCACTGCACTTTTGTGCTTCAACGCATTGCAAGAGGAAATTCCAACAATCGATAACACGAATGCCATGGCGTTTTGACTTTCCCGATCGAAGCAACTTGGGTCGCTTGATATATCGATAAGAACTCGTTGGAGCTCATATTCAAAGAAGCCCACCCCACCGTCTTCTAAATCATGATTCCAATCCAACAACAACGGAGATAAACGCAACACTTCCACATACACCCTGTGGTGTAACACATCTGCACGAGCACCACGAAGCATTTCTGTGATGACTTGTCTCGGACAAAACGCGGAAAGCACGACAAGTGAGGCAACATGTCGTTGATCCTGCATCTTGCCTGTGAGGCTATTAAACTCGCGGCGAATTCGACGCTCAAAATCACTTTTTGTAGAAGTGCAGTGATCGAACAAAGAACATTTCCGGCGTATCTGAAACCCCAAGAGGAAAGAGGTGTGGGCTGTCAAAATATCCCGACTCTTGATAGCCGATAGCTCGCTCATAACCTTTCAAGCAGCTCACTCGACATGTACGGCTCATCACGTTGCAAAGCGACAGAGAGCTGCTCCATAGCAGTTCTCTCTGTCGCTTTGCAACGTGATGAGCCGTACAGCGGAACTAACTGCTCCATAGCAGTTAGTTCCGCTTCATCAGCATCAACGCCAAGTCCATCATCAGATAATATTTCATCCATGATGCTCGAAGTTGTTAATGCCTTCGCTTCCAAATATTTCTCCAAATCGGTCGTTAGTTGACTGACAGGAGCAAGAGAAGCCAACTTGATCGTCTCACCACCACATGTATCATACGATTCCCCAGTCTTGAGCACTTCCAACCCAGTCTTGAGCACTTCCACCAGCAAACCCGCAACACGCCATAACACCTCAGAAGCCTGAGCTTCATTGTCATCCTCAACCACACTCATCACTCCACTCACCGCAGCTAATTGTTGCTGCTGCAGTGCAACCGCTTGCTCTGCTGCATTCACAAAGCCCGTCCACTTCGTGAATTGAACAGTCGATGATCAATTGCATACGGCAGCTCGATAAACTGTCTCCAGGCGGCACTGTCCTCCGACTCAATTCCCTCATCTCCTACCTTCCATTCACCTAGAGCGAGTACAACAGAGAGAGCCTTGCTCTTTGTAAACACCTCTGCTTTCATGGCTTCTAGTAGCTCTTTCCTTCGTCCATTTCGTTGCTCAGCACTCTGATCGCATCCTGCAGCGTGCACAACAGCAGCCCTCAACAAGGCATCCAACAGCGGACCCAGTAACTCCAACCCCCAGTCGAAAAGTACGGATCGGTGCAGACAACAAACAGCGCCTGGATACTTTCCGCGGCATCGGCACAGTGAAGCTGCAGTATCCACGCCACGAGCTCCTCCTCCAGTCCGAGACCAACAACTTGCAGCAAGAACCACTTGGCGGCGTCGTCTCCACTCGCGTACTCCCAATTGCACTGAGCTGTAGCGAACAATCCGTCTTTAGAAGGCTCAGAATGCTGTCCCAAGCACTGCTGGACAGCCCGCACCACGCCATTGACGTCCTTGGTCGCAGCCCATTCCGACACCAGTTGCTCCATCGCAGGCCAATTGTTTTCTGATGCGAGCGAATAGAATCAGATGGATGGTGGACATTACTTGACACACCTAACTTGTTTGCTACCTGAAGCTCTTTGTGGACACTACTACATTAAACGGTCCGTCTCGGAGTTATGGGGTCTGCTACTGTTCTCACTGGCATTCGTGCGAACTCTCTTGAGGTAGCGGCTGCGCAGCAATTGGAAGGCGAGACGGCTTTCGCTGTCCGGGATCATGTCGGCGTCGACGCGCAACAGAGCGATGGCGTTCTGGTCCTCCAGCAAGTCGTTGTGCCGCTTGACCTCGTCAACAAGTGCATTCAGGCCGTGGAACTCGTGTAAGGGGGCGTAGCTGGTGGAATCGACTGCCTCATGTGCTGCTCGCCGCTTGTGCCTAGAAGAAGTGGACACGAAAGTATTCGCTTCCGACGTGGGCGACACTTCTGGTACAGCCGGTGTCGGCGAGACCGTTGCTGCACTAGCAACAACAGGAGTCAAGGAGACTGCAGCAGCAATCACACTGGCAGCCGTTGAGACAGCAGCACTGACAGAGGAGGAAGCGATTGCAACAGCAGGAGCAGAATGTAGCGCAGCAGCAGGAGGGGCATGCTCGTGAGCTTGGCCATTGCTAGCTACAGAGGACCGACCAATAGTGAAGTTCACACCGCTGTGTGCAGTGGTGATCACCGCCGGCCCACTCGAAGCTGCAGATTCTAGAGGCGTGGTCGTCGCTAAGTCGTTGTCGAGCCCGGTCACAGCCCCAGTAAGAGCCCTAGACGTGGGCTCTGCTGTCAGCACCGGCGCCCATCTCGACGTGCTCTCCAGCATCTGCAGCCACATGGGCGCGTTCCGCAGCATCTTCCAGCAGCCCTCGAACAAGAACTTGTTGCCGTGTGTGCGAAAAAACTGCTCCTTGGCGTCGTCGACCCACTGCTCTTCGTTCAGCGTGGCCCCGGAGGCGGAGTCTCCAGGCCGTTCGCCGCTCTCCGCCAGGCCCTGCGCCTGCACGTCCTTGAGGACGAGCGCGAACTTCTGCGACTCGCGATTTATGCGCGTCCAGCGGACCTTGAGCCCGTTGAGCGGGCGCTCCACCACCCGCAGCTCCTCCCTCTGGAAGAGCTGCAGCACCTCGTTCCAGAAGCTGGCGGACTTGTTCTTGGCAACCTGCAGCGGCACTTTGTTCGCCCCCAACCACGCGCGGCACAGCGCCTGGTCCTCGGCCACGGTCCATTCGTCTTCTTGCCCATTCACCCGATTCGAATTTCGATGGATATATAACATATCAATTTCTAAGTAATGTGTGTCAATTTCTAAGCAAAATCCCGCCAATCAGAGCGTAGTGGACACGTCGCCGACGTCCCGAGTTGTGTACGGGACGCTGGATACGGGACACCGGCTGCGACCCACTTTTCCCGCCCCGTAAAAGGCGGGCCAATCCCGTAAAAGTCTCTGATGACGCGCCACACCCGCTTCTGAAAACTGCGGTGATCCGGCCGGCGAAGGCTTGGCCGTCCAGCGAAAGGGATGGCGGCGAGAGTGGCGTGGCAAGTGGCGGCGACGGCGGCCGTGCTGAGTGCCGTGCCACTGGCGATGTGGCAATACCAGCGATACATGTAGGTGGCTCTACAGCAGTTGTATGGTTGCGGGTTTGTGTGGAGTGACGCTGATTTCGAGGTGTGGTGGTTGATGGTGGTCATGTGTGGCTCGTCTTGGTTCAGTGAGTTGAAGGAGCGCCGAGACGCCATCAAGCTGCTGCGGAAGGTGGAGCTGGTTGCAGCCGAAGTTGGTGTTCGTCTGCTGTATCTGGAGACGCAGACCGAGGAGTTCGTGGCCAACCAGAACAAGCCGCAGGACGCAGAGACGGAGGAGGACGCCGCTGCCAACTCGACGCTGAACTCCTGTATGGCGGAGATTGCTCGTTGCTGTTAACTTGTAAGCAAGATGTTTGGGATGCTGAATATTGGGTGGTGCTGTGCTGTTGGCATTGTGTAGACTACCACTTCGACTCGCAGGGCAACAAGCTCAAGACGAAGTGGGACTTGTACGACGTGGATGCCGAGCTCGAGAGGCTTGAGGAGGCAGAACGAGGAGAGCAAGTGCCATCAGAGTCGAAAGCCAGGAAACCCGTGCGTCAGACGCCACAAGTGAGCAAATCAAAGCTCCTGTCCACTGCTGCCGGCATCGAGCAAGAGTTCGAGGCGGTGCTCGCGTTTTTGGACGACGTTCGCGGCGACGACGAAGTCAAGCAGCTGCGCAAGGCCATTGTCTCCAAAGTGCACAAGGAACACTTCGCGTGCATCGACGCTATCCGCACCCAGCTCGCTTGACGTCAACAATAACCGTAGCAACAGCGAATGCCGTCAAATACGCGGGTTTGTCATGTACCACAAATAGTACCAGCCTTTTGAATTTCAATTTGGAATATCTATCATTTAAATATCCCCTTTTTATTTTAAAGAGACACCAGGGCTTCTGCGCTTAAGTGACCTTCTCTCCTGTAAGTAACCGTTTACGTACCAACCTTTGGTCAAAAGCAATCTCGAGTAGTACCGTCAATGACATAATACCCGTCGCAAAACTACTCTAACCAAACCATCAGAAACAGCATGGGCCGGAGCTCGAGTGCTCGTCGCCGAAGGCGCAGTCCGTCCCCCGACGCAGTCGCAGCCGCAGCCGCAGCGCTAGCAGGTACAGGAGACGCCGACGCAGCCGCAGCGCCAGCCCTCGCCCTCGCCCCCGCTCGCGCTCCCGTTCGCCGCGTCGGTCGTGCCCAAGTTCATCCAGCTACCACCAAGAGCGAGAACCCATGGGCCGTGAGCGTGAAACCATGGGGCGTTATGGTCCGTCATCGGGCGGTTCTGGCGGCTACCAGAGCCGAGGGAGACGCAACGACCAGACGGACGACTTCTTCGAGGAGCGCAAGCGCAAACGAGACTCGCTGCGGTTCAGCGTCTGGGCTGGGATCCCCAGTCCGTCCCCGCCCATGAAGAAGGAGAAGAAGAAGAAGGCCCGGAGCTTGTCTCCAGGTCCGTCAAGGTCCAGATCTCCGTTTCGCAGTGTGTCGGAGAGCAGTGAAGAGTCTTTTTCCAGCAGTGAGGACTCGAGCGAGGAGGAGAGACGCAGTCGGCGACGCAGAACAAACAAGGCCAAGGCCAAACATTCCAGGAAGAAGAGCTCCAAGTCCAGTCGCAAGTACAAAAGACAGGAAGAGCCGCAGCCACAAACGGCGTCGGCGTTCCTACAGCTCCAGTGAGAGTGAAAGTGAGGCCAGTGGCACTGAGTCGGATGCATCGGTGGCCTCGCAGAAGGAAGCGCGCAAGCTCAGCGAGGATCGTCACGAGAAAGCGAGTGATGTGGACGAGAATGAACAGATGGAAGCAGTCAAGTTCAAGGCTGCGGTGCAAGGCGCTAGGAAGGAGGAGGACGAGGACGAGGAGATCGGACCTCAGCCTTTGCCGGCCGCTGAAGAAACGGCGAACTCTTTGCTACACTACGGTAAGGCGCTGCTGCCAGGCGAGGGTGCTGCTATCGCGCAGTATGTGCAGAAGAACATGCGCATTCCACGTCGTGGTGAAGTGGGATGGAACGGTGAAGAAATTGAGAACCTGGAAAACCTGGGCTACGTGATGAGCGGTAGTCGCCACAAGCGCATGAACGCTGTCCGAATCCGGAAGGAGAACCAAGTGTACACGGCTGAGGAAAAGCGTGCGCTTGCACTGATCAACTTTGAGGAGAAGCAGCAGCGCGAGAATGCTATCATGAACGACTTCAAGGAGATGCTGACGGATCGGCTCACGAAGAAGCACGGCTCTCGACTAGTGGAGGACATGGAATCGTCGGCGAAGGACTAAGCACCATGAACTAGTGATGCTAGCTAAAGGCAATAATAGATAGTGCACATTCTTAGATCGCTGAGTTCGAATTTGGTCTTCTCGAACAAAAACAGTTGATGATGAACCGCAATCCTGGCGGTGAAAATGATTCTTCTCACAGAATGTCGTCCGTTTCCTCACCTGGTGCTACTTTCGAGTGTACATGGCAGGTGTGCGTGTGGTGAACAGAGCTCTTGGTGACGTATCCTAATAAAGTGGAAAACGGGATGTTAGTATGCAGAAGTCATCAATATCGTCTGAAAGTGATGTTCGACCCACCTGAAAACCTCCGGCTTCTGCTTTCACTGAAGTCACCGCCGAGTACTCGGTCAACCGCGTTTATGTCACCTTTGCAAAGACGTTCACTGCTCGGAGTCACATGCGAATCCGACACAACACCACAGGTGTATAGATACTCGCGGGGGATGGCGATCCATCGTAATTTGTTGTAGACGAGAAATTCAGTGCCATCTTCCTCCAACGACCTCAGAATCCCGAATGCTTTCAGCGTACTAGTCTTATAGTAGAGTTTTCCGTTGCTCCACGCATACCCACCAAGCAGCATCAATTTGTTCCGCAGTCCGAGTGTGGCATCGACAGAGCAAGTTGTAGTAAATATCTGCAAAGTTCCGAATTTCCACAACACGAATCCAATAGCGCCCAGCGAGCGAGTGCAGACAATAACGATCACGCAGCCTATGGCAATGACACCATGTCCTACTAAACTCATGACGTAGTAGGAAACCGCTTTGGCTTCGGCTTCAGTGTCACGAAGACTGGACCTGTTCAAGACCGTGAGGTAGTATTGCATCAAAACCGCCGTTAAGAGCTCCCCGATCAGAGCTGTCTCGAAGTTGAACAACAGTCGTTTGACGCAGCTTCGTATCTTTTCAGGCATCCAGTTCATTGTCTCCACCATTTCAAAAGCAGGGACATGATGCCAGCCAAATTGTAACCAAGTGAAATGCATTGAATCCGCCCGACGAAGCCTTCTTGTGTGATAAGTAAGAAAAGATCGCTCATAAGACCTTGATCAAGCAGCAAGAAGAGAATAGTAGTGCGATGGTGATTCCTCGCTCCATGTGCCGACAACCGCATGCTTTCTTGGACAAAAACGAATGCACCCTGAAAGTGAAGAGGTTCAGACAATTGGTCACACTGTCGTGCAAAACGTTTGCAAGCGACATAGCTTCTCCTGAGGACAAAGCAGCGAATAAGAACGAGGGTCGATCCAGCGAAAGCATACCAGTAAGACCTTTGGTAGCCGGTACGTCCTTTATCATTCGCAAGAGCGGCTCCATTGACATCGAGTGTTCCCACCCCTGTCACAATGTCGTAGGCAACGTTATTCTGAGCACAGTACGTTCCTTCTCCTTCGGCGTAAAATGAATAGTAGCCGAGACTGCCGTGGTAGAAGTAGTTCTCAAAGAAATAGCTCTGCTCCGCACAGCTATCTGGTGTGGTGTGGTACGGCTTCACAGTCTGATTCCCCAAAAAGTAGTTTCCATGAAGGTTATACTGTGGCATCACGTAGTGGCAAAGCACCCCATCCTCGACGTGGAAGTAGTGCGTGGGGTTAACATTCCAGTATGATGAGGCCATGTAAAGCTCGTAAACGGGACAAACTTCGTGCAGATTTTCCGTCTCCTTCACTGCACCGACTGGGGTTACCAAGCTCAGTGAAATCTTGTGCGGGGTCACAAACTGCGCAAAGCCTTTTATCTGCAGGAAGAGGGGCCCCAGACCCACCGCCATCCATACCAGAATCACAGTTTTCGTAGCTGACAAGCTCCTGCTAGATGTGCCTGTCGTCTGAAATTGCGGCAAACCTGGAGTATGTTTTTTCATCGACATTTTTACAAATGCTAACGCGAAAAGAGGAGAGCGTGGCTTGACCTAATGCAACTTGTAGAATGACAGCACAGATATCGGAGTGTATTGCATTTGCTGTAAAACCGCTTTGCGGTCGGATCCCATTTCTCCTCCATTGGCGCTAAAATAAGTTGCTTGCCGACACGGAGATATTGCGGGCCGACCAGTGAACCCGACGTAATACTCGTCGTAAAACTATTAGCTAACTGTTAGCGGTGTTTGTACAAAACGTGTTAGTCTGTTTGCACTACTACCATTCAAAACGGCAACTACTTCGAAGTATCATGTCTTCGTTGCACTTTCCTTGATCTGGGTTCCCATCCGAGTACAATCAATGTCAAGCTTGGTCGGTGTGGCAGGAGGCGAGGATCTCTAGATATGAACGGCTAGTTTTGGCAACAAAACGACGCGGGGGACAGTAAAGGATATCAGCTCGGAAGTTGGGATCAGGACGGCTGGATTTTAGTGGTAGGCAGCTCGCCAAATGTGAAATGAGAACGGAAGTTGGCTCAGAATTGAGGTGGTTATGGAGATGTCCGAGCTCCTGTCATCCAGCCATTTCTCGTGCCTGGTATAATCGTGCCCAGTGAGAGCAAGGGGCAAGATGAACAAGTAAAAGCCTAACTCCATCGGGTGTTTGCTAGCTCTGCTATACACTACTTCAGTAGCAAATAGTTTGCAAACGCAATAGTAGTATTAGCAATGCAGTTAGTATTATGCGAATGCTAGCGCCAACTATCCATAGTAATTGAAATTAGCTGTAAGTTTGGCTGCTGAGAGCCTTTCGTGATAATCAAATTTTACAGTGAGGAGGAGCAGCAGCACCTATTGGATATATGCAGCAATGCTTTGCAGCATATTCCCTCAAAATTATTCTTTCTATTTGCTGTTCCTGAAGTTAGCCACTGTATCCCATGCTTCCAAATTGATCCGGTTGCGACGTTTTCCTTTTGCTATACCCGAAGATAGCCTCCTGATCACAAGCATCCAAATTGGTCATGTTGCGAGGAAGGGGGCAAGTCTATCAATTTTGCCAGAAATAACTGTGTGCAACCACTCGTTGACTTTTGACCCTTTCCTCAAAACGGGACGTTATTGTGGGAGCGACACAAAGTATTTTGCGATATGTAGAGCGACGTCAATGGCAACCAAGAATAAAAAATCTGCACAGTGTCCATCGGCTTTTTACGGGTGCAAATCTTTGTGTCGCTTGATTTTCCATCGATATCCTCATGTTGGGAGTTGTGTACCGACTCGACGGGATTTTGCTTAAGCGAAAAAATAGTTAAAATAATGTACAGCGTCGGGACAAAAACAAACAATTTCATCGTACCTGCAACCCGCATGTAATTTCCAGTATCACCAGTTTTCCACCTAGCATACGTCCGAAAAGGCTCATGATTCCACCGCTCGGACGCTCTTCGCATGGCGCCACCGTTGATCCATACAGTGACCCTATTATGACTACATCGTTTCTTGGGATTGTGAGCCAGTGAAGCTTATGGAGTGCTAAAAACTCTCTTCCGTCTTCTTCCACAACTTTTATCAGACCAAATGCTCTTAATGCGCTGATCTTGTAATAAATTTTTCCGTTCTCCCAAGCATAACCATCTAAAACGATCAATTTGCTTCGTACTCCCAAAGTTGTGTCGACACAGCACGGTGCTGTTAAGACTATCAAAGACCCAAATCTCCATTGCACAAAACCAACGGCGCCGATTATTCGTGCAGCTACAATGACAAGAACGCAACCAGCGACGATGATACCGTGTCCTGCTAGACTCATGACGTAGTATGATGCTTCTTCCGCTACGGGTCTCCATTGCTTAAGGCTCGATCGATTCAGTGAAGACGTGAAGTACTGCATAGCTGCAGCGCATATTAGTTCTCCGACCAATACTGTCTCATGGTTGAACAACACTCGTCTGAGAAAACAGCGGCTTTTCTCGTTTAGCCAATGCATTGTTTCGACCATCTCAAAGAGCATCGACATGATGCCAGCTAAGTTGTAGCCCAACGAAATGCACTGCAATCGTCCAACCAGTCCCTCTTGCGTTGTTAGCAGAAATAAGTCGGTCATCAGCCCCTCGACCAGAAGATAAACCAACGCCATCCGTTGATAATTGTTTGCGCCGTGTGCGGAAAGTCGCATGCTTTCTTGTATGAAGACCATCGCATCTTGTAGCCCCATCGTCTTACCGATACGGTCATCAGTGTTGGCAAAACGTGTGCTAACTACGTAGCTTCGTCGTAGGATCCAACATCGAGCCGCAATCCACACTGCGCCGGTAACCGCGCACCAGTACGATCTTCGATACCCTGAACCACCACCATCATTCACTAAAGGAGGACCATTGATGTCAAACGTTCCTAATCCACCCACAAGAACGTATGCTATGGAATCCGTTGCGCAGTACGTGCCATTGACCTCCCCATAAAGTGAGTAGTAGCCGATGCTGCCATGGTAGAAAAAGTGTTCAAACGGGTAGCTATCATCAGCACAGCTATCTGGGCTTGTACGGAATGGCGCAGTTTTCTGGTTTCCTACGAAATAGTTGCCATGGACATTGTATTGGGGGATCACATAGTGGCAAAGACAACCGTCTTCTTGTTGATAGTAGTGCGTTGGTGAGAGATTCCAGAAAACACCAGCCGCATACCATTCTTTGACGGGGCAGAATTTCCATACGTCTGCTGTCTCCTTCACCGCATTGACTGGAGCCACTAAGTGTGCAGTAATCTTGTGTGGGCTTACAAACCTAGCGTAGCTTCGAATCTGGATCGTCATCGGTAGTACTCCCATTACCATCCACACCGAGAGCAGCATTTTCTCGACGATACTCCCGCAAGTCGAGGTTTAGCCCTCTGGCGGCCTGGCTCAGATGCCTCTCTGTGGATGTTCACCTTCACAACGCGTGTCATTCTTGGTAAAACTCGGCGTAAATGATCGCAAATTGAACACTCTTCCGCCCAATGACCTTAACCTGTCCACGTGCGCTCAAAAATACACAGAACGACCCAACACAAGTAGCATCGTTGGTTTCAATATTCAACCTGAAGTCCGGCCAACTTAAAGATACAGTGTCGGCAAGCTATTTTATTATTGGAGCTTGATCATTGAGAACTTAGCCGAAAATATCTTTGACGGCGAAGCATTTACGGTTTGAGTGGTCTTGCCTCGAAATGATAGTTTATTCACTTCCAAAGGCGACTGAAATAAATGAGCAAGCGAGGCCTCTAAGTAATGGCAGAGAGGTGAGGAGGTGCATAGAGCACGGATAAAACTCGTGCATTATTTATTCACGAGCTTTAACGCACGTAGAGCAAATCAGCACTAGGGCCAACTTTGTTACCAGCCAACCGCTGACGGGTTTCAACATCTTCGGTACTTCCACCTAGCATGTACCCGAACATGCTGACTAGGCCATCACACTTTCGCTCTTCACAAGGCCTTACACTCAGGTGTGATACCGTTCCAATTACAATCAAATCCTGCTTGGGGGTGGCAATCCAACTCAACCTGTGGAAAGCAAGAAACTCCGAGCCATCCTCCATCACCAACCGAAAAATTCCAAACGTTGCCAGAGTACTGACTCTGTAGTAGAGCTTTCCATTGTCGAAGGCATATCCGGCTAGCATGATCAATTTGCAGCGCCCACCCATCGTTGTATCGACACAACACGGAGCAGTCAAGGCAGCAAATGACCCATATCGATATCGAATGTAGGTGATCGCAGCTAAGGCCCGAACGCAGACCAAGACAAGCACGCATCCAAAAACGATAGCACTATGGCCAACCAAACTCCACACGTAGTAAGACACTGCGTCCGCCTTTGGCTTGGTATCCTTAAGTTCTGATCGATTAAGCGAAGTCATGTAGTGCTGCATTGCCGCTGCACAGATCAGCTCGCCAATTAAAACTGTCTCGTGGTTGAAAAGCAATCGCTTAAACAAGCATCGGATTCTCTCCTGGAGGCATTGTGTAGCTTCGATCATTTCGAACAACATGGACATCACACCTGACAAGTTATAGCCCAACGAAATGTACTGGAGTCTACCCATGACTCCTTCGAGTGCGATGAGCATGAATAATTCGCTCATGACGCCTTCAACTAGCAGGTATAGCAATATTAACCGATGGTAGTTTGTAGCATTGTGAGCGGAAAGCCGCATACTTTCCTGGACGTAAACCATGGCATCTACCAGGCGAATAGTGTGTTGTATACGGCAGCATCTTGCGGCATGTCGTTTGCACAAAACGTAGCTTCTTCGCAGCATGCACACCCGATATGCAATCCAGATTGACCCAATAACGCTGTACCAATACGATTTGCGGTATTCTGCGCTTGCTTGATCATTCGCCAAACTTACGCCATTGCTGTCGTACGTGCCAAGTCCACGCATTAGAACGTACACTTTGTTATTTTTCCACAGTAAGATCCAGCACCCTCTTCGTAGAAAGCATAATAGCCGAAGCTGCCATGGTAGAAGTAGTAATCCAGCGGGAAGCTGTCGTTGACACAATCTACTTGTGTATTTGGTGACGGTGTTGCGTGATTGTTCCCGATATAGTAGACGCCATGAACATTGTACTGCGGGATCACGAAATGACACAATCGACCGTCCTCCACAAGATAGTAGTGTGTCGGTACGGCATTCCAATACACATTTGCAACGAAAAGTTCTTTAGCCGGGCAAAATGTTTGCAGCTCTGTTGTCTCCTTGAGAGTATTTTGTGGAACGACAAGGTGCAACGAAATCTTGTGCGGCGTAACGAAGTTTATGAAGCTCTTTACTTGAAGTATTAGTGGAAACATACCCAGAGCCGTCCACACAAACAGCATCAACTGCTTACCCGTCAGCCACAGGACACCATGGGTACCTAGTACTACCCCTGATTGCTCTGCAGGCCCCACTTTCATGGTCAACAAGGTGTTGTGTGTGCTATCAAACAGCAATGGCGCGTTATTACAATAACTCGACCTGAAACCAACCAGTACATAAATATAGTAAGGAATATGCTAAATCGTTCTTGCTCAAATACGAAGTCAACTGAGTGTACGCTCAGTGGTGTAGTTGTGCTAGGAGTAAAATGACTGCAGCGCGTCTGAGGGCTGCAACTTAACAATTGCTGTAGCACGAGGATTTCCAACTTGAAACACTGCCGGTGCAAGGCCGACTTTGTTGTTGAATGGTTTATCGACCCACCGACAAGCTCCAGAGTGCCCAACAGTGCCACCCAAAATTTGTGTGAACATGCTCACAGCACCTGTGCAAGGCCTCTCGGCGCATGGCTGGACACTTTTTCATTGACGGATCCAATCACGAATAAATCCATGCGTGGAACAGCAATCCAACACACTTTGTGTAGGATCATGAACTCGTGTCCGTCTTCTTCAACCATTTTCATCATCCCAAACGACTTCAGCGTAGATATTTTGTAGTAAAGCTTTCTATTCTCCCAGCTATAGCCACCAAGCACCATCAATTTACCGCGGATTCCCAGCGTCGAATCCACGCAACAGGGTGCAGCCAAGGCAGCAAAGCAACCATACCTCCACCGCATGTAGACAATCGCCCCAAAAGATCTTGCTGAAACGAGAACCAGCACACAGCCCAGAACGATCGCACCATGACCAGCTAAACTCCACACGTAATATGATGCAGCTTTTGCAGCAGGATTGGAGTGTTTGAAGCCTCCCGACCGATTTAGCGAGGTCAGATAATGCTGCATTGCAGCTGAGCAAACTAACTCACCAAGCAGTATGGTTTCGTAGTTGAATAAAAGCCGTTTGACCAGACACCGTAGCCTCTCCCCGAACCAGTGCATCGTTTCGATCATTTCAAAGAGCATCGACATCACTCCAGACAAATTATATCCCAGCGAAATATACTGAAGCCTCCCAATAATGCCGTCCTGTGCGATCAGTAGAAAGAGGTCACTCATTACGCCTTCGATCAGAAGGTACAGCACTGCAGCGCGGTGGTAATTTCTCGCTTCATAAGATGATATTCTCATCGTTTCTTGAACATATACTACAGCATCGTTTAGCCGAATGTTTTCCATCATGCGGTCGCACCTCCTTCCGTAGCGTTTGCACAAAATAAAGCTTCTCCTGAGCATTAAAGAGCGATACGCGATCCAAAGGGAACCAGCAATTCCATACCAGTAAGAATCTCTGTAGTTGGTGCAACCTCGATCGCGTGCAAGTGGTTCGCCATTGATGTCATACGTCCCAAGACCGCTTACCGAGACGTACGAAGTATTATCATTTGCACAGAATGTGCCAGTGGCTTCCTCGTAGAACGAGTAATATCCGAAGCTTCCATGATAGAAGTAATGCTGAAACGGGAAACTATTATCCGCGCAATGAGCTGGCGTCGTACTCGATGCATTGGCTTTCTCGTTCCCCAAGTAGTAGTTGCCGTGAATGTTATACTGGGGGACGACAAAGTGACAGAGCCGGCCATTGTCAGCGAAAAGTAATACAGTGGAGTGACGTTCCACCAAATGCCAGCGATAAACAATCCGTTAACAGGGCAGTGTTCAAAAAGATCGACGGTCTCGTGCTCTGCGATATCTGGGGGCAGAAGATTTCTTGAGATTTTATGTGGCGTCACGAAGCGCACAAAACTCCTTGCCTGTAGAATTAGAGGGGCAAACCCTACGCTCATCCATACGATGAAAAGTAGTCTTTTCGCCGAGAACTCGAAGCCGCTTGGTCGAGCTACTACTACCGGTAGTTGCGGTCCACTTGCACTACCCCATCCATCCTGGGCACGGATTTCAATCATATTCAATCAGGAAAGGTTGTGGGTCGACTCTCAACTTTCGACAGCTAACCTGGGAGGATTAAGTGAGCACGAAACCAACGTCGTGTTCATCACCACTACTATTTATTTCGAGTCTCAAGAGACAAAGGTTGTCGTGCCAGGCAGTTTTGAGCAAGATTATACTTCATGACTTGACAATCGCATCGAGATGAAGTTGCCCACACTGTCGCTTGAGATCCGTCGACTCCAACAGCATTTAAAAGCATCCGCATCATGAGGAATACACAGCGAACTGGACACCATCACAGCCGCGCCAAGCCACTTTCGTCCATTTAGGACATAAACGCTAGGAGATGGCCTTAAGGTGACGACTTCGACGTCCGTCAGAACCATTGGCCGACTTGCTTGCCACGTCACGCCTTCTTGTGCACAGGCGATGATGAAACCTTGCGCTTCTTTTTGCACTCCTGGACAATTAGATATGCCTGACCCGGTGCATCTTGGGGCTTTCAATGCGTGTCCGATTTGACACCGAGCCATTTGACTGCAGCGATGTGCTCGATTCCGCCGGTGCATCGATACACGATGAATAGATGCACCATGGTCGGGGTCTATTCGCGGTGCCGGCGGTCAGGCATCGGCGTTTGACATCGCGTACAGTACATGTACTGTACTCTAAAACTGAAGCAATGCGCAAGCACGTTGAAGCCATCTGGATCAGAGATCGTCCACCCTTGTCTTTGTTTCGTGCGGGCACGATGTGTTGATGCAGATCACCCGACTCGTGCCTGTGGACGAGGGGCTGAAGTTGCCTAGGGAGCTTCTAAGAGGATGCAATGGTCACGTGCAGATGGCCGCAACTTCCGCTCGGCTCGATCCGAGAAGCTCATTTCCAAATTGGAGCAATGGCAAACAAGTCGACTCAAAGCGTTCGCGTGGGCATCATTGGCGGTGGCGCCGCTGGCATCAGTGCGTTGCTCGACAGCAATTGTTTGACTTGTCTGGTTTGTGCGCCCGACTCACCTGTGCCGTTTTAATGTGATTGCAGTCGCTGCCAAGACGTTGCGCGATGTGGGGCACGACGTGGTTGTGTTCGAGAAGTCTGCTCACGTGGGTGGCATCTGGAAGTACGACGACTCCGCTGACGCTCCGTCCTCCGTCCTTTACAAGGTATGTGCAATGATCTAGTCGTGCTGCACGACAAAACTAATTGTGCTGATACATAACCCGTTTGTGAATGGTGACAGTCGCTGCACACGAATTTGCCGACGTCCATCATGCAGCTGAACGACTTCCCGTTTGCTGAGGGACTTCCTAGCTACCCGTCACATGCCGACGTGTTGCAGTACCTCCAGAGCTACGCTCAGCACTTCGGTGTGGACCAGTTCGTACGCACCAACTCGGAGGTGCTGAGTGTGAAGAAGGTTGGAGAGGTGTGGAAGATCAGCGTGAACTCGAAGGACAAGGGCACTTATGAGGAAGAGTTCGACCGCGTTGCGGTGAGCAACGGACACTTCAACAAGCCGATGCATGCTCCGATCAAGGGCATCGAGAACTTTAAGGGCGTTGTCTCGCACGCGCGCTCTTACCGTACCCCGGAGCCTTACCAGGAAAGCGTGTGCTGATTATCGGGCGCGGACCTTCTGGTCAAGACATTTCGCTGGAGCTCGCGGAGAGCGGGGTCAAGGAAGTCTACGTTGCGGCGCTGGACTACGACCCTAACGTCGTTGACAAGAAGGACACCCGTATTCTGAAGCCCGTCGTCGATTGCATTGCGGAGGATGGTACGGTTGTTTTCACGGATGGGTCATCAATTTCCGCTCTCGATGAGATCATGCACTGCACGGGTTATCTGTACACGGTGAACGACTTCTTCCCGTCCGAGCTGCTGTTCCCGAAGACTCCTGTGAGTCCCAACGATGTGAACAACGAGGTTGCTGAGGATCTGAGTGGAGCAATCACGAAAGGCACTGCTGTGGCTCCAGTGTACAAGCACCTGTTCTCGATTGAGGACCCGACTGCGGTCTTCATTGGTCTCCCGTTTGCCAACCTTCCGTTCCTGTGCTTCGAGCTCCAGTCCAAGTGGGTCGCGCGGGTGTTTGATGGCTCGGTGCCGCTTCCTTCGAAGGAGGAGATGTATGAAGACTTCTACGAGAGTGTTCGCAAAATCGATGGTCCCGCGAGGAAGCTGCACTCGCTTGGTGAGGTGCAAAGAGTTATTTCACGGAGCTGGCAGCTCGTTCTGGCACCGATATCGACGAGAACATCCACGAAATGTTCGACGACGCTGCTTATCTGCGTGTGAACTTCCCACACAACTTTCGGACGGCCGAGTTCCGCCAGGATCCTGCCTGTGGAAAGTGGGTTCGCCGTATCAAACCCATTGATGACCCTGCCGAGGAGCTTGTGAAGGTTTTACCTGATGAGGTATGGTGCTCAGTGCGTTCATGAGTCAGCGGATTTCCTCTTACTAGCAGCTTAACGCATTTTTGTCTTGCCCATTGTGAAACGTAACCTTGCAATAGCACAATAATTTTCTGCTCGTAGCATGTTGTCTCTTCGTGCCAGCTCACCGCAGCGAATGCGACCTGCCACGCATCCGTGCCACCAGAATAACCCTATGTGGTCCAAACGCTTTGATTAATGTTAGAGAGCGACTCTACTGGTATTCCAGAGCAAACGAATCAAACGACTCACTTGAAAACGACAGAGATCGCCTTGGCGACCACGAGGAGTGGTGTGTCTCCATCCACCAGACCCCATGTCAGTCGTCCAGTACCGTTCGTATCACATGTACTATCTGAAGCTGGAGTGGCCTTATCCAACATCGTTTGCTTTGCGATATCGATTGGTTTTGCCTTTGCACAAAATCTAGGCATGTATGGCAGACGTAGACCCGCTTCTTCCGTATGGACATGCCTTTCTTGTGTTCGACAAGCTCCTTGAATAACCGTTCTTCGCAGCAGTTAGAACAAACTGTTGCCAAACACAGTGCACATCTTCGTTGGTCGCTTCGGCCACGATTATTTCGCCCAAACTGCGCAGTGCACAGCGAGCAATTCAAAGTATCCTGCCAGCTCCCTCGTTAAATCTCTTCGCCGCGCACTTTTCATATTTTCCATGCACCACTGCAACTTCTTGAGCTCTGACAGTTTCGGCGAGTCGAAGAACCCTAAGAGCGATTGCCACGTCGAGTTGATCACGAAGGAGTCGAAGATTTTGCCCTGCGCCTCCACATACTGTTGGATATACACATCCACGTTTCCATCCTCTTGCTGGCGATACAACGCTCCAAACATGAATTTCCCGCGAATCATCGGCTTAGGCAAAGGAGGGCATTGCGGCAACGGCGCCGGTTGCAGCAAGTCGTATCCAATCCGTTCTCCGTCAGCACACGTAATAATCCCGGACGCCGACAGCAGGACGAAATCTCGCGGCTTGACCACCTTGTTGACTAGCCACGGCAACCTGCTCGCCATGTAGAAGATGGACAAGCTCTGAAAAGGTTTCTCTTCGGTCGGACCAACGAGTTTCGCGAGCATTGCACCGCCAATATCCTGGTTGCCCAACGTCGAGATTCGCACCCGGAGCGACTCGAACGTCGGCACCGCCATGCCGAACATGACCTCGTCCAGCGACGCCGGGATGGTGCCGACCATCAGCAGCACCGTAGGGTCCTCCCAGTCGGACTCGGGCAGATGCAGGTCCGTCCGCACGTGACGGACGCGCTCCGAGTAGAGCGAGGCATTGGGCTGCGTCTTCTGCAGCTTCCAGCGCGCGCTGTCCAGCCCGTCATGCGGTCGCGGCCGCAGACCCGCCAGGCGCTCGTCGTAGCTGTGCAGCGTGCGCTCCAGCAGCTGCAGCGACAGGTCGTGGCAGTGCTGCTGCTCTTCGAAGGCCAGCCGCAGCGGCGGGAACGGAGACTGGCTCGGAAGACCAGTGTCGTCGGCCATGGGTGTTGATATTGTTGTCGAGCTTCACTTGACTGGAACTGGACTGATTTTCAGATGGACAAGGGGATGTGACATATGGTTTGAAGCACCGTGATTGGCTAACGAGGAATGAATGGGCAGTATGGATTGGAGGAAAATGAATTACTAACTTTTGAGACGAACGATTCGCATGTCATTTCTGAAGTTGCTCCGGTTGTGTCAAAATGGCTTCTCAACGTGGGCGGGTGGGCGTTATCGGAGGCGGGGCCGCCGGCATCAGTACGCGTCGACTAGTGCAATTAGTGAGGTGATGCGCGTTGTCTAACCTTTTCGCCATCGCTGTGGCAGTCACCGCCAAGTGCTTACGCGACGTGGGCCACGAGGTCGTCGTGTTCGAGAAGTCGGCGACCGTCGGCGGCGTCTGGAACTACGACGAGGCCCCCGACGCTCCGTGTTCGCTGTATAAGGTACGCACGCTGTAAAATGCTTGGTAAATGTGTTGGGTCGTGCTGGCTGGGCACCTGAATGGGTCTGTACCAATCTCAAATCGCAGTCGCTGCACACGAATCTTCCGACGTCGATCATGCAGCTGAAGGAGATGCCCTTCCAGGAAGAAGTGCCCAGCTTCCCTTCGCATGCTGAAGTACTGAAATACCTGCACCACTACTCAAGTCACTTTGAAGTTGACAACGTCGTGCGTCTCAATACGGCGGTGACGGGGCTTGCAAAGGCCTCGGACAAGTGGAAGATCACCGTGCACTCGGAGGAGAAGGCCGCGTATGACGAAGAATTTGACCGTGTTGTGGTCTGCAATGGTCACTTCTCCAAGCCCTCGTTTGCATCTATTAAGGGGATTGATAACTTCAAAGGTGAGGTCTCTCACTCGCGGTCGTACCGCACACCGGATCCCTACAAGAACAAGGTGTGTTACTGCATGATGCTACTCATTAGTTTTGTTATTCTAACCACAATGTGTGTGTTTTTATTGCAGCGTATCCTTGTGATCGGACGGGGACCATCGGGCCAAGACATTTCGCTCGAGCTTGCGAATAGTGGAGCAAAAGAGGTGATCGTGGCGACGCTGGACTTCGACCCCAATGCTGTCGATGCACAGGACAAGCGGGTGCTAAAGCCTGCACTGGACTACATCGCTGGCGACGGGACGCTAGTTTTTATAGACGGTTCCTCCATCGTCTCCCCCGATGCGATCATGCATTGCACCGGATACCTCTACACCGTGAACGAGTTTTTCCCGTCCGAGCTGCTTTTCCCGAAGGTATTTGTTCGTACCAATGACGTGACTGACGATGTCGCAGGCGATCTGCTTGATTCAACGGAAAAGGGGCATGCCGTGGCACCCGTTTACAAGCAACTGTTTGCCATCGAGGACCCGACAGCGGCCTTCATCGGTCTGCCGTTCAGCAACCTACCTTTCCTCTGCTTCGAGCTGCAGGCGAGATGGATTGCTCGCGTCTTTGACGGCTCTGTTCCCCTTCCGTCTAAGGAGGATATGTACAAAGAGTTCTACGCCTACGTCAACGGTCTCGATGGCGGAGTGAGGAAGCTGCATCAGCTGGGAGCTCGCCAAAAGGATTATTTCACGTAAGTTGAGAGATGTGATTATGTGGTTGTTGTGTCTTAGCGTGGACTAATTATGCCTTGTCGTATCATGGTTTGAACCAGTGAGCTTGCCGCCTTCTCGGACACCAAAGTCGGTGAAGAAATCCACGAGATGTACGAAGATGCTCGCTATCTACGAATCAACTTCCCGTACAGCTACCGTTCTGCTGAGTTCCGCCAGGACCCAGTCACGGGCAAGTGGGTTCGTCGTATTCGCGCGGATTCGGAGCTTGTTCATTCATTTTCATAGATCCACATTTTCAGCCTTCGGTAACCAGATTGAAGACTGAGGAAATGCTGGTCCTGACACGAATGAAATCATGTTTTGTTGCATTCTCGTATATTCTGCGTTGCGTGTGTTCAATTGCAGCCCCAAAGTCAAGTGAGCTAGCTAGCATCAAGCTTCCTATTATGTGTTTGGTTTGTGGTGGGTGTTGAATTGGGATTCAGAGCTTCCTGCCCACATCCTTAAGAAACTGGCGCCGCCATGACGGCGCTGCATACGATCTTCACGGACTGTCACCCGATGCTCGCGTTCCTGAAGTCTATCGAGGTAATTGAACCTCTCTCCAGCGACTTTGCGAATATTGGCTCGCGACTTCCAATCCTTAAGACGTCCGGCCTGAACATGCACTTCCTCATATTCTTGCAGTCGAATTTGTGTGCGTTCATACCGCGCTGCACGAAGCCCACGACGTGCGTCCTCCTCAACAGTAGTAAGCGATTTGGCAGCCCCCAATATCGTGAAAGAACCATCATGATTGTCGGCTTTGAATGAAGGCGGTGCACGAAACAGAGGACTGTAAGTCTCGCTGCTCGTTGTTTTGAAGCGCTCTTGCGGTGATTGAAACAGTGCAGTGTCCATGCTAATACCATTTCCTCCGATACCCACACGAGTCCAGTCAGTACGTTCGTGACGTCGATGCCAGAAACGATCAGGTGACACTGAAGACAACACCGATACGGTCGGGCCACTCGTGCCACAAGACGTTGCTGGTCGGCGGTCAAGCTCGAGCTGTAGCGATGAAGGCGTTTGTGAAAGTGCGGACTTCTTATGATCAAATGCCACATTAGTAGATCTGGAGTTTGGGGATTCAGATCCGATCAAGTTGCAAGCTTTGACTGCACCAGCGGTACGTTTGCACAGCTGCTCCGGAAGGCAGCCTTCAATACTGTTGGGTTCTACATGTGAAAGCTGTTCTTGCACTAGACCTCTTAGTTGAGCAAACAGTGGATCGACATCCTCGCGAGGTGTTAACTCTACCGTACGCTTGGCATGCAACGCGGCAAGTTCCTTCTTGCGCGCGTTGTCTAACAAACCCGTAGTGACGTCCCGCTCTCCAACAGCAAAATAATGCACGAACTCACGAAGGCTGATTCGCTCGTCACCATTCCGGTCCATGAGCTGAAGCATTTCCCGCATATCAGTTGCAGATATTGCGTTCTCCAGTTGCAGAAAACCTCGCCCCAGTGCGTGTTCAACTTCGCCGTACGACAGAAATCCGTCACTGTCCGAGTCTACATTCTTAAAAGCGTAAGAGAGCAGTTGTTCAGGTTTGCTGCCATGCACCCCGAGAGCTAGACCTTGCTTTAGATAAAGCTCGTCTGTCACTTGCTTGCGTAGCTGCCGCATGCGTCTCCGTGAACGTGGTGACAGTTGTAATGGGGAGCGATACTTAATTGCAACTGATGAACTTGGATCGCGCACTGGTGCTAAGGGGTCCTTTACAGGACTGTATGCACTAATCATTGGAATACTTGATTCGGCAGCACCGCTGGGGAGAACATGTGAACAAATTCCTGGAATGCCACGGTATTGTCACCATTAACGTCTGCGCTCTGGTAGAGTGCACGGGTCTCATCGGGTGTCAAGTCTACTTCGGCAGCCTCCACCATGTCCTGGAAGCGCTGTGCCGAAATCATGCCGTTGCCGTCGTTGTCAAATGCTCGAAAAACTGCACGCATCGAGCCATACTTTTCCATGAGAACTTCATACAGCTCGGCACGATTGTGCATCATAAGTTTCTTCTTATCATCTGCAGCACTCATCTGTGTCGTGTTTACCTCACTGCGGTGATTATCAACCACAGGGCTCCGGCTCCCATCAGATAAGTCTTCACGCATATTGTTGGAACTCCAACTAGAATGCACTTCAGGAAGTGCCAAAATCGCTTTCGGCTCCCGATCTTTGTCAGCAACTGCTGGTCGCTGCCGTGGTGTGCCTGAAATGGCAGTGCCGTCCAAGCGGCCGTCAGTGCTGCTATTGCTCCTACTGCTGTTAGTCGGACTTAGAGGACTCATCCGGCGAGACTCCGTTCGCAGAACAAGAGGCATTACGTCAGTTGACGCATTAGGACGATAGTTGAGTGCCATCCGGTGTGGTGAATCAAGCGTAGCTTTCATGGCGCCAACGTTCGTTTCACAAAGGCGATCAATTGCGGCAGACGGATTCAATGGAGCTGGTCCATGACTGGAAAGTGTGCCCTCCTCTGTAAATGAGCTGCACTTCGATAGGTTCGTCGTTCCGACTTGTAAACGCTTGCGCTGTCGGGCAGGGTACTCAGCGTGAAAGGTGCCGCCGCTATTACTTCCTCCCATGGCGGCGACGCCTACAGACATCACTGCCATAGCCTGCGGCGACTTGGGACCATCAGGTTGGCACCGAAAATTGTTTCGCTGCAGGGCTGCCGGCATGAAATCAATCAACACAGGACAGGCACGAATGCGTTTACCTGCAGTGCTCTTGACAAGTGAGTGCCATGGAGCGTGACACCTAAAAATACGTAGTAGACGATTTTCACAGAGACACTGAAGCTAAATTAGATGATCATTGCTCACTGACCATCGTCGATTGGTTCTCTCTCGCTTCTTGGTGGTCTTCTAGTTCTTTGTTCTTGTCGTAAACTCGTCCAATCGTCGTTATGTCATCTCTCGTCGGTTGAATCTCAAGCAATTGCAACCCATAACTAAACAGTGGATGCCATAGCCGCAGATTTGCCCGGCCGTTTTCGTTTGCGCTTCTGTGGTGTTTTCAGGAGATTGCTAGAGGATCGAACCAGAGCATTATGCTGCCGATGCGCTAGAACCTCAGCTGCAGCTTCCCCTGTTTGGCTCGACGCTGTGGAAACGATCGTTCTAGCTCTCTTGCAAGATTTTGGTCATATCGCACACGGCCTCGGTGGGCACGTGTTGGACCGACCGTGCAGGGTCTCGATCCATCTGCGACACCACGTGGCAATAAGCGACCTTCACTAACAGCAATCCACTCGACTGTGTCTTCCGCCCACAGCGAGAAGCGCAACAGCAAAAACTTAGGGATCCCCTGAGTGTTTTCTGAGTAGATCTCAATTATTTCGCCATAATTCCAGCAGCCATTGCGATCCAGAACATCCACCACATCGCCCACGTTAACTCCGAGTGCAAACTCTACTGATGCTGCCACAGCAAGAGAACAATTGTCCGCAATATCGCGGCGTAAGCTGTAAGCGATAAGATCATACGGGACGCTGTTTATCTGGATGCCTCGAGGGTGGCGAGCTATGGCACCATTTGGCAGTGGTGGGGCATCTTCGATAACTTCACCCGGAGGCACAGCTGTATGTAGACATCCTCCAATTCACGAGCTGCGGCGGCTTCTCCTTCTAATATTGGTGCACACTGAATATTGCACGCTGCTCGTTCGTATACTAGCTGAGCGATACGCCAATTGTACATGGAAAGCGGGATCAGTTTAGCCACTGAAGCAGATAATGCTCGCGAAATCTCATCCTCCTCGACATTTTCGCCAAATGAAGGTAATCCACCGTTCACATCACGATTAAAAAGCGTAGGTCGATGTCGATCGTCCGTACTACCGCCAGTCCCCTCATCATCGCCATCACTTGGATCACCAAATGCATCGATTAGCTGAAGTTGAAGTTCATACTGCTGTTGATGGTGTCGTTTCATTTCCTCTTTCCAGCGAGCTGGGACAGCAGAACGATTCACTGACGCAGGGTGAACAACCGAGAACTCCGGCACTTGGTTCTTGCGAAGCTTCCAAAGCCCCAGAGATGCAGGGTGAAACTGGCGACATGGAAGGCTTGGCAAAACTTCCTCGTCAAACAAAACTTCCTGCTGACCGATGTCCGCAATACTTCCATCCGTTTTACCTGCATTGGATGATTGTGATTGACGTCTCACGGGAGGCGTCGGCGGCGTCGCTGGTGGCGACGGGTCAACTTGACAAGCCTTGACGCGGTCCCCGAGACGTCCCCTAAAGGCTTGGAATAGATCGTCATCGTATCCATACACTAGGTCACGATGGGATAGCAATGTCCCTTCCGCATCAGTGACGCTTTTTCGCTTCTTCTTCACCACTTGACTTTTGAGGAGATTTTCCCCTATTGAGCTACTTCGTTTTTGCTTTGCAAGAAAGTCTGTTTCCTCCCACACATCGTGGTAACTACGTCCGCGACGAGCAGGAAGTTCTACGTGAGCAGCAGTCGCATCGGAGGCATCCGCAACCATGGCCTCTACTTGTGCCCGCATAGTTTTTATTCCAGACACACCACGCCACTCAGCTGAATATGCTGCCACTACGTTGGCACAGTCTTTGCGCCACCGCACGAGGTTATCCAGGTCACTTTGCTCCAAAGGAGAAAAGTATGGATCACAATCCTCCCATCGCCACGGAGCACCCTCAGGGTGGGATGGATAGAGGTGTGAAGCATCAGCATCAGGGTAAACTGGTGACGGCGGGGGATTCTCATCAGCATCAATTTCGATCTCGTTTTCAGCTGCGTATCCGTTTGTCGAGATACTGAGCTTTTCCTCTGCGGGGGCGGCGAGGGCAACTTTTTAGCTCCTGTTTCATTTTGGTCACTGTCATGCTTCGCGCCGCAGAGTAGCTCAGTTTCTTCCTGCGCTTCCGCTTTCCTACCGTCCGATTGGCCGCAGTTTGCGTTGCCGGTTCTTCTGTTGTCGCCGATGTTGGTGTTGCTGGCGCGGATTTCTGTGGTGTTGCTACTGGCGTGGCAAGCTTTGCGCCAGGCGACGAATCAATCGAAGCTGCGCGCGTACTACGAGCTGTCTCGACGCTGCAATCACTTGAAAAGGGGCATAGTTCGATAGGCACCTCGTCCTCCGGGAAAATCATGTCAACCCCGTTGATGTGGACGGCTGGCGTGGGCATATGTTGCTCACTTTGTTGCATGTCGTCAATGACTTCTTCTGTGACCACGTCTCGTGTCTTCTCCGACGTACTCACACTCTTAACAACAGTTTGAACTACCTCGTCCGACACTTGTGACACTTCCAACCGCTCACTCGCCTTCTCCACCGGTTCGAGATGGCCATTGGAGACACCTTCCACCAGCTCCTGCTGCTCCTTATCAACTCCATTCTCCTTCACCACTTCTGATACCTCTTCAGACACTTTATCCGACTCGGCCACTCCATCCACGTGCTCGAACCCGCCGTTTATCGTGTCAGTTCCTGCTTGCCACCTCTCTCGACGCCGTTAGATCCCTCCACGTCGCCTCCATCACCTTCCGATGCCTCGCTCCCGCGCTCCTTTCGCCCATTCTGAAGCGCAGTCGCCTCCACAGCCTCTTCGAGCTCCGCAGATCGCGCCTTAGGTGAACCTGCCGCGTCTTGGTGGCTCTGAGCGCTGTTCATGACCGACGACTCGGCCATAGACGCACGCTCCGCTCGGCTTCTCACTCGTTAGTGCCTCGTACAGGTAAATTCACAGCCAGCACTCGCTCGGAAGGCGGGACCCTTGCTGCTGTTGCGCCGCTCGGCTTGATCTAATCCAATTGGAAGGGGATCGACTATTGGCATACAAAACCCAAGTCCATTTTTTCCACGAATCCCTTATTCGCACTTAAGTACGCTGTTCGATCTAGAAGAGCTCAACAACATCAGATGGCTTCGCTTTTTCGTGGGATCCGCTACGGCGGACTCGTCCTGCTCCCTGCTGCGCTTGTGCGAAAGTGGCCCATGCACATCAACCATATCCACCATCTCGAATCCCTCGTCGTCCTCGTCTTCATCTTGAGTAGAAGCTGCAGCCAGTTTGCGAGCCGTTTGCTTGGCCTCCTCCTCCTTCAGATCTGCTGCTAGTTCAGCGACGTCGCCACCCAGCGCGAACAGCTCCGTAGCATCCTCGCCAAACTCCTTCTCGTCACGGTGCAGCACACGGATGTTGCAACGGAAGTCCTGTGAGAAATCCTCGACGGACACCATCGTTTCGTGATGGATACCCTTGCCAGGCAGGTCCGCGAGCTTCTTCTCCAGGTTGAGAGCCAGGCTCGTCTCAGCGTCCTCACCTTCCTCGTAGATAGTGTTCGCGCCTAGCGAAATCGTGGGTTCATTCACACCCAATTTCTTCTTCAGTACCTGCTCCACGAGGTCACGCAGTAGCATGCGTTTGGTGTCCACGGCCAGCTCGACGGTGTGCTTGGAGCACACATAGCATTGCGGATTGGGCTTCTCAAGGGCACTCGGAGCCAGCAGCACGCCGGGCGCGTTCCAAGATCGGTTGCAGTGCGTGTATTTGCATGCCTCACTCACTGGCTTGGCAGCCTGTAGAATACGGAAAGCCTCCAGGACCTGGAATCCAGCCACGATGGCATTTGTAGTTGCGATAGCCGGGATAATGTTGCCAGCAATACCCTTGCAGCTGTACAGCGACTCCATGGTAATCGAAAACACGGAAGCACGAAGGTTAGCCGCCGCGGTGACGAACTCCATAGCGGCAGCGTCGTCCTTGTCGAACTCATAGCTCCCTAGGTTCGCACGAGTTTGCTCGCTGTTGAGAATACGGACAATGCAAGATACAAAGCGCGTCACACACTCTGCGACGCTCCACACGTCGCGGTCATTCCAGGCCTTCCCATTCTCTGCCTGCTTCTTGGTCGCCTCTTCATTAAGCGTCAGTGCTTGCACAATGTTGGCGCCCACGATATCCTCCAAAACTAGTGGCTCAGGACGCTTTGCGGCGCCCTTGTACACCTTCATCTCCAGCCTCTTCTTGATCTCAAAATCAAACAGACCTCGGAATACATTGCACCCATACTCCTGCAGCTTGGCCCCATCGTCGTAGTTCAGGTCCGGCGAGCGCGTCACAAGGTCCATGAAGGCCGACTTCTCCTCGTTCTGCGGGTCTTCCCAGAGCATTGAGTCCTCCATCTTGCCGAACAGCAGCTTGTAGCACTCCTTGGCCCACACGATGCAGTGCACCATCTTCTCCGGCGTGCTGCGGATCGTGCAGATCGGGTACTGCTTCTGGGTGACCTTGGGCGTGCACTCGTAGCACTCCGTCTCGCCCTTCTTGATCACGGAGACCTGGCCCAGATAGCCCGTCGTGCCGCTCTCAATGAGCGGCGTGTTGGTGGCCAGACACAGGCGGTTCACGTGCTTGCGGGCGTCCACATTGTCCAGGGCGTTGAGCACGAGCGCGAACTGCTGGAAGTAGTCGATCCCGAACTGGCTGTTCTTGATGTTGCCGTGGTGCGCCGTGATTTTGGCCTGGGGGTTGAAGCCCATAGCGATCTCCTGGCCACGAGCGCCTTGGACTGTCCCACGTGCTGCGATCGGAACAGGAACTGGCGGTTCAGGTTGGACACGTCGATGGTGTCCAGGTCGATGAGGTGGATGTCTACAAAGCCGCCGAGCACCAGGTTCTTGAGCAGCTCGCAGCCGATGCCGCCGGCCCCCACCACGAGGATCCTGGCGCCCTGCACCTTGTCGCGCAGCTCCTCTCCCTGTTAAAACGCATACGCTGCTCAGCACCTCACACCTAACGGTCCTAGTAGCTCCATCCACACGCACCAACACCGTCGCCAAGGTCGTCATACTCGTCTCGCTTGATCAAAAAATGGCGGGGCAATTCGATTTTTCATGTTGTCTGAAGGTGGCTTAACATGTGCACCACACCAATGTTAACATGTCGCGCGAACGTCTTCTCAAACAAACCCCTGGCTTCTCGGAAGCTAAAGGCGAACCAGATCAGCCCCGTGCTCACACAGTGAGTGTGTAGCAGGCCAGGCAGGCTCCAGCTCCCCTTCTACCCGCGACAGGCCCAGCAGCCTCTTCACGCCAAGCGTCTTTGACTCTCGGACCAGGTGAGGGAGAAGCCAGGTGAGGAGACGCCGCCTAATCTCGGGATCGGACGCAGAAACGGCGCCGCAGACACTGCAGCAGTATGGACGCCCAGCAGGACGCGCTGGTGGATGCGATCCGCGCCATCCTCGGGCCCAGCGACAGCTCCGCCGTGTCGCGCGAGCGCATCCTGGCGCTTCTCCAGCAGGCCGGCAACGACCCCAACAAGGCCGTAGACTTGTATTTCCAGACGGAGGCCACCAACGGCGCCGAGTTCAAAGTGAATGACGTGGAAGGCTCCGACGAGGAGGATACTGATGACGCGTGGGCGGAGACGCCCGCGCTGCCCAGGAAGGCGGTCGCTCTGGACGAGGAGGCCAAGTGGTCGCCCACAGCGGAGGAGCTCAGCGGTCTGTTAGGAGGAGACGTGAAGAGGGACGTGATTCTTGACCTGCTCACACGCACGGACAACGACTTACAGAGGGCCGTGGAGATGTTCTTCACGGAGAACGGAGCTACTGACGAGTTTGAAGAAGACGAGGACGACGACGAAGCGGCAACGTTGAAGAGCGGCGCGGAGAACGGCACAGGACCGCCGCCATCGCCTTCCAGTGCTGCACGAACAGTGACCCCGCCGTCAGTGTCCCCGAGATCTTCTCAGACGCCGTCTCAATCGTCCACTGCGCTTCCGCAGGCGCCGTCGGCACGAACGTCAATTGAATCGCATCAGCTAACGCCACTGACAGCCCCAGTTGCTACAGATTCGTCTGATCAAAGTAACGATGAGTCGAAGACGAATGCTCCGCTGGAAAAAGACCAGACTGACGAGGAGGCGTTGTACGGCCCTGGCACGTACGAAGTCGTCATGTCGAGCAGTAACTTCCGCTGGCAAATTGGCAACGTATTTGGACGCGCTGTAGTGCAGCAAGTGCAACCTGGTGGCCCGGCCGCACTGGCTGGGATTCAGAAATCCGACGTGCTGCTCATGTTCCGCGAAACTGTGTTAAACGAGGAAAACTGTGCCGCTGTGGTGCAACAACTGTCCAAGGAGGTACGTACTGCCGTCTCTTTTGTAGTGATAACATTTAACTTGTTCGTTGTTCGCTCTTCGAAAATAACTAAACAGCTTTGCTCTGCTCATATATGTCTAGCGTATTCTCGTGCCATCAGCTCTTCGTTTTCGTCGAGCGTTGGAAGCCAACGGTCACACTCTTGCTATTGGTGCCGCTGCATCGAAGTCGCCACCACGGGACAGCGATGGCGATGTGGTGATGGCATCGGTTGATGGGCAAGCGGCTGCAACTGGGCCCATCGAACCGAAGTACGGGCTTCAGGTTCTCTGCCAAGCAGTGGGGTCGATGCAGGATGCAGTTGCAGGACCTTCAGCCGTGGAATTTAAGGTGCTGGTGGACCTACTTTTGAACTCGGAGTTCAGTCTCGATCATGCAGTAAACATGTTCCTGACTGAGGATCGCGTCGTCAGCGATTTCCGTGGTATTGTTGGATGTGACTGGCACCTGGACCAACCAATCTCGACTGTCATGGGTGCTAACAAGCCGTATGCCGCCTCTATCCCAGCAGGGCCGCTTGGGCTTACTGTTGAGAACATTTTAGAGCGCACAATCATTGTGGATATTAAGTCGGGAGGTGCAGCTGAGCGCGCAAACGTAAGACGTTCAAGTTGGCTTGTTGGTCTTAATGGTCAACAAGTCACGCATCTGACTCACAAAGAAATACTGCGTCTGATTGAGACAGCGTCGCGGCCACTTCAATTAAAGCTGGTCGTGGTTCCTCCCGAGGACTACAAGGCCCTTCGTAGACAGTTATCTATGAACATTCGACAACAGAAAACAGAACGACCCATTCCTGAACAGGATCGTATGTCCTTTCGCGTATTCCAGATGAAGATACACCAGGGCGTGATTGCTTTCCCGAAGCTCGTGACCAAAGCTCTTTTCCAGTACCTCAGTACAGAGGAATATCATCCCCCTACGATGGATACTCAGTACCCCAACCCATTAGAGCGCTTACTGCCGGCGAATGAGGCTTGGGATGCTGCTGTCCTGGGGGACATTAAAGCAATGGAGGAAGAGCACACTGGTGAAATGTGTGCCGAGCGTCGCTTCTTATTAAATCTGTTTGCTTCGATCCATGACTATGATGACAAGGGTGAAAGCACGGTCATCCGGACGATCCAGTTTCTTGGTTGGCTTGCGGTTCGGACCGCACAAATGAAGCAATTTGTGGATGCAAAAGAACCGAAGTCAAGTGATGGTGATCGTATTAGCAGTCGTCATCGCTATGAACTTTTGCTAGCCGTGGTGCTGCATGTACTGGAAAGTCTTTCCATTATCGAGAACCATGCAACGTGGGATGTCATGGTGAATGCACTCAAAATGCTGATTCTCTCCCTGACAGACGATGACGTGGACAAACTTCTGGTGCCAATGTTTGCACGACTCAGTATCAGCTCGAGCCCCACTGCGAGAATTGTTCCTGTAGCTCTTTTATCGATGGTCTACCTGCATGTTTTTGGAGACGTCTGTGTGCAGCTTCGCGGCATGCTTGACCGAATGTGCAACGATGATAATCCGCTTGTACGTCGTGCGGTAACTTCTGTCATTGGAGATTTAGCAGCAGCTGGTGGTGCACCTATAGCCTCCTGGACGGTTCAGCTACTTGAAAAGTCGACTGCAGATAGCCACGATATTGTACGAATTTTTGCAGTCAAGGGCTGCATCACTTTGGCGACCACCCTTCGCCGTTTGCTTTTAGAAGACTCGAACAAGGAGTCTCGTGAAGATGCTGATCAATCATTGCGCCTGCTGTATTGTCAGATGGTGCCAATGGTAAACACGTACACATCTGATTCGTCGTGGCAGGTTCGTCTTGAAACCGCCCGCACTTTGCCTGCGTTCTGCCGAGCCTTTGGTGCTGAGTACACAGATGTGTTTGTCGATCACTTCGTATCAATGGTGGGTGATCCTACAGTCGAAGTACGCCGTGCCTGTGCTGAAGGTTCTTTTCTTCTGGGTGAGGCTCTCATGGACATTGCTGCGCACCAGAACAGTGAATCGAAGCCAGAAGATTCTGGAGACATAAGTACAAAAGATGAAGATGACTCGGCTGATGTATCGGAGTCTGCAGACAGCAAGAAATCGGAGCTAATGGTTGCTGCTCAGGTTAAGTTTGTTCGGAGTGTACTTCCGGCAACGTATGCCCTCTCGACCGATGTATCGGTGGCTGTGAGACTGGCCTTAGCCCAGTCCGTAGGTCGCTCGCTGAAGTTTATCGGCAGCAGCTATTACGACGAATTGGTGCCAATTTTCACGCAATTCTTGGACGAAAGTCAAGATGCTACAGTGCGTGCGTCGCTTCTTGAAGAAATGGCACGCTACTGTGACAGCTCGTCGGAAACTGTGGCAGCCATGATTTTCCCTGCCATTCAAGCGTTGCGTACCTCCAGCCAGTGGCGTGTGCGCGTAAAATTTGTTCATTGTGTAGCTGCGTGGGCTGAGCGCGAAGATGGCGCAGCACTACCTAGTGATTTTGCTGATGCGTGCTTGGAGCTGCTAGGTGACGCGGTTCATGAGGTCCGTGCTGTGGTCTGTGAAAAACTTCCCTCGTTAGGGAAATCGTTAGGTAGTGAGTGGGTTGCGGAGAAATGCGTTCCTCGCGTGTCAGTTTGCCTTCAGTCCACATTTCACGGCCGACTCACGGGGTTGCTGGCGGTGGAGCAGCTCGCTCGGGAGCTACAGCAGATGGATAAATTAAGGGATGTAGTCGAGACTGTGCTGGAGCAATGCGCATCCAAGACCGCGAACCTGCGCTTTCGCGCGCTTCGCACGCTTGGAATGATTGTGCCTCGACTCAACGATTCAAGCGTCACAGAAAGCACCCTCGGGATTGTCCGCCCACTTGCGCGAGCTGAGACCGAGGCTGATCCAGACGTGCGTGAAGCAGCGGACGCTACTCAAGCGCTTCTAGAGGCAGTGCTGAACTAGTGAATTACCATGGCAATATTTGAGCATTGCCAATTTAGTGCTGGTGCTGTTGCGACATACCCAGTTAGTAGGAAGGCCTAAAGGCAAGACAAGGCATAAGAAGTAGTAGAAGAATCCATGTCTACTCAATTCAACACACGCTGCCAAGAATACCGCACCAATGCAGATAGTTGTGGTTCGCATGTCTTAGCTTCCATTTTTGTCGGAGGCAAACGCAGAAAGCGGGGTGGAGTAGCAAATCAAGTTTGAAAACGCCTCACATTAACGTATTGCTCTGTGACGACGAATTCGTGTGTCACCAGGAATGAGTCGCATGCAGGAAGTTCGTCCCGACTTAAGGCCTAACCAAGGTAGTACCGCTCAAAGGCCGTCCCGCATCCACTCTCGTTCGCGTTCTGCTGGAGCTAGTGCACTTTCGGAAGGATGTGAATGTTTGCAGGATGCACCGCAACGAAAGCGATCGGTCCGGTTTCTTCTCGATGCTGTTGCCACGAAAACTACAATTGTCGAGTGGATTAAAGTGCATTGGATTGTGCTGAGCTACACGATAGTCTTTTTGGTGCTACTAGTTCTTCTGCTCTACCTCAGTTTCTTTGCCGCGTCAATGGATGATGGAAGGAACCCCGAGTTTCTTAGCTGCCGTTCTTGGGGATTTGGAACATCATGTGGTCTATGGGGTGTAGACTGCCGGCCTTTTGAGTCGGATTGGTCTGCATTTCGATGTCCGACACGTTGCACTCTGGGTAAGTCATGCTCGCTCTGAAATCGTTGATAACTTTTTTACATTGAACAATTTTGATGACAGATCAATCGTCGTCGCTAGCAGTTTACGGATCGGGACCATACAGGTGCGTTTTTGACAGTTAACGATGTTAATTGGGTCATATCTATCACCTTACGCAAGATTTTGTTTGCAGAGCTGACTCTCGTATTTGCCGAGCGGCGGTCCACGCTGGAGTGATTGGTCCTAACGGTGGTTGCGGATTCTATCGCTACGCAGGTACATCAAGTTTTCTACTTCAAGTAGCATTTTACTCGCATTTGTGCTAACCGCCGACATGAAAAACACAGGAGCTGCAAATGCATTCTACTCATCAAATACAAATGGAGTGACGACGACCGAGTTTCTCTCCTGGTTTCCAAAGACGTTCGAATTCAAAGCGGCGACCAGTAAATTTTGCACCGATTTCTCCTGGTGGATTCTCGCTGTAGGAGTCGTCGCCATGGCCGGTCTTGCCGTGCTACCTCGTTGCAGTCCCGCTTTCATGTTTTACTCACTCGTTGCTTGGGGTTTCTTCTACGTGCGATTGGTTGGACAACCATCAAGCCAGAATTACGTCGGCATCACGATCAACTCGTTTGGAGAGGTGATGATACTGCTAGCAGCAAGCTATTTCGCGTATCGAATAGCAGTGGCGGACACGATGAAAGAATGGGAATCCAAATCATTGAAGCAGAAATTCATTATGTGGGCGATCACTTACGTATTACCTTACCACGTGATGATCAACATGAACTTTATCGCGTATATCCCGTGGCTCAACATCAATCTCGGTGGATATGAAGATGTAAATACCAATGCAGGCACCTACGTGGTGTTCACTTTACTATGGTGTGGGGCAGCATTTTTGGGGTTTACACTTTTAAGAGATCTATATCGTTGTGGTAAGTGGAAGAGGTACATTGCGCTCTACGCGGCATTCATTATTTCGGTTCTCGTGTCCTGGGCTTTGTTGCCATCGACATCGTTCCATTTCCACCACACAATGTTGGGAGCATTCATCATTCCTGTCACAGCTTTCCCAACTCGGGCGGCAACAGTCTCCCAATCACTTGCTGTAGGTTGCTTTGTGCAGGGGTACGCAAGATGGGGTGGCACTCCTACTTGGACACTATTCGTGCGTCTCGGTATAATATTTTTGCTTGATTGACGTCAACTAACTTTTGTATTCTTTGGTTTGTGCTGCAAAGCCACATATTTAACAATCAACGTCCCGAAGACCTCACCAAACACAACAAATGTGACAGCATCTGAAGTAGCTGTGTTTTGGGAGCCATTAGATTCCGTTGAAGGATATTCACTTCGCCTCAATCGCGTGGAGGTCTATCGTGGTTTAGACACCTCGGCAGTCATTTCGAATCTTGAGCCAAATGTGACGTACTTTTTGGCTGTGGCTGGAGTAACAAGCTGGGGCACCGACGGCAGAGCTGGACCAACATCAAATTTTACGACACTCAACAAAACTGAAGGTTCCTTTCATGCATAATACATACACAGAGCTACGATTAATGGAATATATCTGCAGTCCATGAATCTGAATGTTACCGCTCGGTTATTCGAACGTCTTCACAAGCTCCGTCAAGCCTCCTTTGGGCTTAAAACGACGTGTCCACTTTCCGCTCTCAGAATCTTGAGTAAACTTTGCTGCCCGAAAGTCATCGAAATTGACCAGTAAGTATGCTGCATCGCCGAAGAGAATAAAGTTAATAACGTCGATGGCGCTCTTCGAAAGTTCGGAGACCTCCCTATTTATCCACAAAAACTATCAGAATCGAGAGAATCCATACACAGAAGTCCAGAAAAATAAAACAAGCACTTACGTGAAGTAACGAAAGTGCTTGAGTCCAAGGCAGTGTATACTTTTGTCCAGAGGAGGCTTCATCTGGCGGATCTCATCACAAAAGTCTTCATACATTGTCATCTTGGACGGTAGCATGACGATGCCACTGAATACGCGCGACACCCAGATCGACTGAAGCTCAAAGCACTGAAATGTTGTCGTATCAAACGGTAGACCGATGAACACCAGTGTTGGGTCTTCAATTGCAAATACCTGTTTGTAAACTGGTGCCACCGCATGACCAGCAGAAGTTGCAGCACCCACTTCCATGCTTAGGCTTTCATCCAGTCCAAACTCTTTAAGACGAGAGTCAGCCTCTGGGAAGAGTAAGTTTGCCGGCAACAAGTTGCCGAACGAATAGACGTATCCGGTGCAAAAATAATAACGTCCAGTGATTCAGTGCAGGACCCATCAATGAAGTGGACTGCACCGTTTGTATCAATGAAATCAATCTCTGGTTTCAGTGTCCGTGAGTCATCTGCGTATTGGCTTAGTTGCGGGAAGTAGCCTCGGTACTCCCAGGAGTCAACCGAGTTCCATCCGTAAGGACGACTGTGCCATCACTTTCAACGTGGTCCACGCTAGCTTGAGGCTTCTGGTCGGCGGGTTTATTTTGGCTGTCAGTATCGCTGTGCACAGCGAACTTTTGAGAAGAGACAAGGACTCTCGTTGCACCGTTCTCTGCAAGCTCCTTTGAAATCTCCTCCCCAGATGGTCCTCGTCCAATAACGAGCACAGTCTGTCCACTCAAACACAGCAATTAGCTCACTTCAGCACAATTACTTATAAGCCAAGCTCGGAAACTTACTTTTCCTGAATAACCGTCGGGGGTTCTGTACGTTTTCGAGTGTACTTTGATGCCACGGAAGTTTTCGATCCCCTTCACTGTCGCGTGAAAGGGCTTCGAGAAATGGCCATTGCAAACCACCAGTCTGTCGAATTCTTCCTCATACTCCCCCGATCCGACGACGACACCGAAACTTGCCACACATACTTTTCAGCATCCTTGTGCAGTCGTGTGACGCTCGAGTTCAGGCGAATGAGATCATTCACGTGGAAATGTGCAGCATACTCTTTGAGGTAGTTGAGCACCTCCTCGTGCGACGGGTAGCAAGGCACATCGGATGGAAAAGGAAAGTCCTTGAGCTGCATCACCACCGTCGGGAGGTTTGTGCGCAACGACTGCACAAGGTAGAACACAGCAACATTATTTAGCAACACTATAGAATAGCAAAGTGCTGGTAGCAATAAACCCCAATTAAAAGTCTCGCCTTGTAGGTGCAGCTGTCAGCCCCCGGGTCCTCGTCGTATTTCCAGACGCCCCCAATACTGGAGCTCTTCTCGAACACCACGACCGAGTGGCCTTCATCCTTCAAGCACTTGGCGGCAACTAACCCAGCAAGCAGCATCTCAGCGACCTGGTCAGCACTGAACATGAGACAGAACACACCCGTACCGATCCCAGCCGCGCCGCCCCCGACTACACCCACACGCACAGTCGTCATCACTCCAAAGCGCTTATGACCGATCAAGATCTCATGTTTTTTTCTTTTGTATAAAACCCACAACCGGGTTTTTGTGGGTTTTATATAAAACCCAACGGCATCAACACTGTTGAGATGCACGAGAGCTGTCCCGTGCGCATGTGCGTCGCCCAGCTGCATGGGTCGGCGGTGACACGCGACGCCCAAAGCGGTAACTACCGCGTCGGCCATGAACAATTCAACCGCGTGCGAGTTCTCGGTTTGTGCACGCAGCACATTGGCACCGAGCTACGTATCGGTATGTGAAGACAGATCCCGATAAACCAGTTTGTCCTGGTGGTGAGACCTGACGGTGCGGTGACTGCTGACGCAGACGACGGCACTGGGTTGTTGAATGTGAAGATGATGCCGAGTGTACTGAAGCTCGTTGAGCAGGAGCTGCAGCCTGGTGAATTGGTGAGGACATCAGTGCTGACAAATAATTGAGGGAGTCGTGGTCTGACGAATGAATGAATGGACGTAGGTCGACTGCGTCGGGAGCATTGAGGATCCATGGCCGTCGTCGGACTCGACACGCAATCGGAGACTGCTGAATGCTACGCAGTAAGTCGAATTTCATTGTGTTATAGGTAATATTTGACTGCTAAAAGTACCATGGGAAGTGTTCGTGTAGTGAAAGATCTGAACACCGAGACGCTGCGGATGCTCGATATTCTCCATTTGTACGTAAATTACTCTGTGATGTTGATTCTCGGAGGTCACATAGTCTTGTTATACACTTATTATTTGCCGTGTGCTAGGTACAAAAGCTGCTATGCGATCCCTGGTAGTTCGCCTGCTGGTCGACTCGAGTTGCTCGCATTTCCTCCACTTGCCGTCACTGAATCTGCTAGACAGACAGTTGCAGTTTCTGGCGCCTCTCCTGTGCAGCACGGTGCATGTGCTGATGCGAAAAGTCAGCCTCGTACCGGTACTGTGATTGAGAAACCTCGACAACAGAGCGCAAATGGAGTTTCCCAATATGAGGCAGCAGTGCCTCCGGCAGAGTATCAACTTGTTGCACCTGGTGAAGATCATCACCTGATTGAGCAAGGCAGAAAGTCACTTATGATTCGGTAAGTAGCTTGTACGAGATGACAATTGTCACGCTACGACATGTGCTGATGATTGTGGACGTTGCCTTCTTCTTCGAACTGCATTTTCAAAGGCTGAATACGCCACCATACTCCATCATTCACGAGAACGATCGCATTATTATCAACGAAAAATTCCAACCACCGTTGTGGCAGTACGTAAGTACGCACAGCTGGAATCAGTTCTTCAAGCAGAGAACATTGATGCACTGCTACCAGAGAGGACGAGATCCATGTCTGCATCAGCCACAGTGCTGCGCCAGTACCGCCAGTTCTTTAGTAAAGATGAAGAGAAGCACGCTGGTCTCGTCGTATTCCAGTTGGCTGTTGCATCTCCATCCATGCCCAAATCACAAGCGGAATGGAGCCGTAAGCCAAGAACCTATACAACTATACTTGTTATCACTGAACAATGGTTTGACTGATTGCGATGTCATTTGTGCAGAGCTCATTCTCCAGCGTTTGGGGACGAAATCAGAAATCGGATATTCAGTGGCGGACCTGCAGTTTGCTTTTCCGAGCCTGCCAGTTGAACAAATTAAGGAGATTCTCGTAAATGTAAGTTGTTGCTGCTGTTATTGGATTGATTCAGAGGTGTATGACGATAACCTGTGTATATGTGTGTTGCCACAGCTGGAGCTTGATGGTATGGCCTTTCATGTGAACGACAGGTATCGTTCAGTGTAATAAGATTAGTCGAAATTGCTTTGCTACTTTCCTATGCTACTAATCGCAAGCGATTCTGGATCCATGGATGTTTCGCTGCGTCCTCTAGACTCATCCGACGTCCAGGTTTCCGCTTGAGTAGCCCTGCAATAAAGCTTTTGGCGTTCTCCGAAACTACTGGAGTCTCTGGAAACGTGTATTCTGCGAGCTCGATTCGCTTGTACATCTCCATTTGGTTCTCGCAATGAAATGGTGTAGAACCAACTAATAGTTCATACGTGAGCACGCCAAGACTCCACGAATCAGTCCTAAAATCATACGATTCCCCCGCACCATTTCAGGGCTTAAATAATCAGGCGTGCCACAAAATGTCTTGCGTAAGTTGTAGGGCTTCGGAGCGTGAACCGACCATCCGAAGTCGGCGAGCTTAATCGTTTGGTTGTAACCGAGTAGAATATTTTCCGGCTTCATTCATAAGTCAAGGCAAGGAAACATAGAACGTCAGTAACTCGACATGCCCTCAGAGCAAGAATATCGGCACATCTACAACTCCTTACCTTAATATCACGGTGAATAACGCTGCAGCCGTGACAATATTTCAATGCTTCAACGACCTGGGCCACGTAGTGCGCGGCGACGTCATTAGGGAAGAACTTCTCCTTGGCAAGCTCTTTGTAAAGCTCGCCGTAAGGTGCGTATTCCAATACCAGGTAGACGCATGATTCATCGTAGAAGTAGCCATGCATCCGCAGAATATTCGGGTGGCGAAGACGCACTTGTATCTCCACTTCACGCTTCAAACTACTCGTTCCTCCGTCGCGAGTCAGGGGTGATTTAAATAGGACCTGCCAGAAACCAAATCGTCAGGCAAGAAACAAAAAAATATGCTTATGCAATATTATATGCTCTTCATACCTTCAGCGCGACCGTCACGTTGGAGCACTTTTCTTTGGCTAGGTAGACATTCCCAAATTTGCCTTGGCCAAGATTTTTGTCACCAAAAAGTCGTCCATCTCCCATTTGGGATTCCCTTCCAGGCGTTCGCTGAGTGACTGGGCTGATTTTGGATCATCCAGTGACTTTCGGCTGGAAATACTTCTCCTCAATGGCTTACTGACAGCATCATTTGTCCGTTGCAAGGGTGGGTCTGCAGCGACACGCTGTGGGGAAACGAGCTTTCGCTCAGTCTTCGGACTTTTCGATATCTCTTTGACAGTTTTTTCATATCTCCCAGACACGACTTGAACAGGCAACAGCTGTTCTCGCTCTGCCTTCATGCGTACAGGTTGACTGGTCAACGTTGCTTGCTGGTCCTCTTTCAGTGGTTTATGGTCTCCACTTTCACCATTCCCGCTGCTCGACGTGTTGTGTTGCACTCGAAGCGGCTGACCGATGGCCCCAAACGATTTTGTATCCTCGAGGGACCATTATTGTCGCCTTCCGCATCATCTCGTGAATCATCATTTGCTTTGTGTGGCGTTACTGATGGAAGGGCCTCATTCCCATCACTTCCCCCTTCAGACTTCCGATGAGCTAGTGACACGCTCACGCGTCTAGGCCCCGCATTCATCCCCTGCTCTTCTTCCTCCTCTGAATCTCCATCCATCCAACCGTCATCACTTCCGTGCAGCAATCTCGTGGGCGTCAGCACTCTCTGAGCCCCACCAGCCAGCGACGGGGCATTGGAACCCGGCGAGATGTAGCTCCTTCGGCGCTTCCTGCGCTGCTCCGACGACAATCCCGATCCCTTCCACTCCTCAGTGGCCACACTGCTCTCCTCGTCGTCTGTCCTGGCCTCTGTCTTGACTGCAGGCGTCTTCAGCCCCAGCCCCAGTTCCGGTCCCTCCTCGGCCTCTTGGACCGGCTCGAGCGGCGTCACCAGCCCCGCGGGCTCATCAAAGACGCGACGTACTGGTGTCTTGGGCATTTCTTGCCTCACTGGGACCGCAGGCGCTCGCTCGGAACGGTTCTGGAGGACTCTGCTAAGGAAAAAGGGCGAATATTGTCACTGTTCTAACAGCTTCTATTGCGAGGGTGAAACTATAATGGCGATACCTGTGGGAAGGTCGACGGCCGGGGTGAGACTGGAGCTGCTTCTGACGGCGCCTCTCCTCGCGCCACTTCTCCAGCGCTAGCCGCCGGCTTTCCACCATGGCAGCAGTGCAGATGATGCCCCGCGCGATGTTTTCGAATGGCGTTGACTACATGGGCGTCAATGGATGCGTGTGACTTCATAGTAGTCATCGGGTTTATGTTGAAGTGACTGCCAGATGAACTGCGGTCCTCAAGTTGAGGACCACGGTTCTTGAGGCTCAACAACCTCAGATGATCGATTTAGAGCATTTCCACCGTATCTCTTCAAACGACCCTTTAAAGAGGCCCCCGCAAATTTATTTCTAGATACAGTTATGCGACTCCCACCGCGAGCGAGCCAACTTTTGCGCCAATTTCAAATCGGAGGTCAACGGAGGCTTGGCGAAAAAGCTGAAGTTACTATTAGAGTTGTTCGAAGAGACCAAATACGACGAAGCCGTAGAAGTGGTGGCAGTTCAGGCCGTCGAACGGCATGCAACGACAGCAGCACCTCCAATCAAGAAAAAGCGTGATGGATCGGTTGCAGCTCGTGTAGCTAAGGCCAAGCGTGGTCAGGTATTTGGACACGAGCGCCCATTGCTGACTGATTTGCTTCCAATCCTGTGTTCAATGCCAAACTGTTCCGTAGACGATATCTTATGCCTCGTGACCTTTTCGACAGAATCATCTGACCACTACTAATGTGGGATTTTCCACCTTGTTCACTTTGGACCAGAAAGTGATTCCATCCGAGACCCCGGAAGTGGTGAAAGTGTACCATATATATTTAAAGTCTAAGTTTTGCCCACTGAGGGGTAACCTCCTTTAATTTCCGCCACTGCTTCGAATGAAGAATGCCTTCAAGGGACAGATCGGTCAGTCCGATTCGCCTGTCGGTCTTCTCGCTTCCGATCAGGGAGAAGTCAGACTCTACTGTGGCGGTGTTGGGTAACACAGTCGCCAATCCACCACAGAAGTAAACGAGCAACGTGTAGCGCAAACCGGCGCCAAGGGACGGTCGAAAGCATCGAGCTGCTGCCGGAATGCTTTGTTGGTCCGATAGTAGTCGCGTAGATCCTTGAACTCCTCGCCAATCTTATAAATCCCAGCTTCTCCTACGAATGGCATCAATCGGCCATGGTGTTTGGCAACAAGTGCTGCGAAGTCCAGCATCGGGGTCGATACCAGTGCCTTGGGGTTTACTAGGACAGATTCTGAGGGGTTTTGAATGCGAGGGTAGATGTTGTTGCATGACACAACACATAGTCTTGCCACGGCACAAATCACACTTGACTGTTGCTCAGTTGGTAGCCTCAAGAACTGGTCCCACACCCACACACCGAGCCCATTGATGTAGGTAGCCGCCTTGGCATGCGAAATAGCAAAGCTTCCCGAGACCTCGTGTAGTTCTTGGTCGAGGTTGTCGATTTCTTCAGTTGCAAGTAGGGTTGGCAATTTTGCTGTTGGCGGCTCTCACTCCACACTAACCAACAGCTGAACAACTGTTACACAACAGTGTACATACAAATCCTAAGTGTATTATTTGTTCTCTCTATCTACGAACTCTTTGAACGAACCTATACAGTATTCCGGGTCGTCGAATGGGTCTTGGCAGTCGGATGTACGATGGCCTGCAGCAGGTCGAAAGCGTTGAGTTGGTGGGGGAGGGGTGATGCCATTGGGGCGTCAGACGAGGGCTTGAAGCAGTTAGCACAGGCGCCACAGACATTTTTAAAGGCTAAAATAGGAGACATTGTCATTGAATCGTGGTATAGTGAAGTTGCGCACCTCGCCTCCGACTGTTCTGATCCATAAGACGTTTTCTTATGACACCTTCAGACCGTTCTGATCTATAAGATGCATTCTTACGACACCGAACGGCCTGTCAAAGTTTTCGTGTAGTTAATATGATGTCTGACGGAAATGTTATGGAGATTTTTATTCATGATTTCGACTCTAAGAAATCGACCTGTTTTGGCGATTTTCAGGCAGACAGCATGTTTGTAATTGTTACTCTACACTCACCAACACTTGTCCACGTGTAGAGCTAACCAGCATGTTAGCGTATAGTGCCAACCCTAGTTGCAAGAGGTCCTACGACACCGGTATCGTCCATCAGCTCAGTGTGGAGGTCAACGAAGCGTTCATGCTGCTGCTGAACAAGCGTTTCAAGTCCTTGGAGCGAGACAAATACTTTGTTCGCTGCTTTCGCTACCTCGCGGATGGCACCGAGGAAAACCCACCACACAAGGTTCGGGTTACACGTTGCAGCGTTGGCCTTCATGTACTCACGCACGCAGAATCCATTCGTCCACAGCCAATCCACCACACTGAGCATCGACAGCCAGCGGGTGTCAGCTACTTTGGGGCAAGTTGTCTGCATGTCGGATATCAAGGTTTGTTGACGGCGCAGGTAGCCGATCACTTTGTAGAGCTTGTCTAAATAGGTTCCGTGGAGGGCTTGTTGGAATATTATCTGCATTTTCAGATCGAGTTGGTGCAACCCACACCACACACGAGTGAGTGGGTACACCGCCGCTTCTTCTAAGCGGGTCGCCACGCCCTTCACCCTTCCAACCATAGTGGCTGCTCCGTCCGTAGGTACTCCGAAAAGTTGCTTTGACCAGTTGGGTAGTAGTGCATCCAGGAAACGTTCCGCGACTTGAAACAAGTTCTCCGCCGTGTGTCGACTATGAAGAGGGATTGCAAGAAGGTGAAAGTTGTGGAGCAGTCCATCGTTTGAACGCTCATGCCACTGCTTTGCTTGGAGAAGTGAGGCTGGAGGTTGGAGAAGCACTCGAGAGCTAAGTGTGTGAGCTGGGCATGGTCCCACTTTCGTTTATTTTTGGCGCCACCTTCGAAGTGGTCTAAGTGGGTTTCTGTACCCATTTTCCCACTTTAGTAGTGGTCTGAGAACCATCGATGGTGTTGAATAACCAGACAACTACTTTGTTCAGAAGTTCAATGCGATTAGAGTCCCAGGTCTATCCTCTCATCAAAAACTATTGGCAGCCTTGCGCATGGTCTGCTATGGTATCGCAGCCGATGCAACAGACGGGTATTTATGACTAGGGGAAATCATAGCAATGGTGAGCTGTAAGGGGTTTTGCAGACGCCGTAACTACTCGGTTTGGTGATGGAAATCAGCGAGATCCAACAGAGAGCGATATACGTCAGCATGCAGAGCTCAATTCTCATGTAGGCTTCCCACGCATGTTTGGATAACTACGCACTAGGTATAAAAAACTGCCCTGCCGGATGGCATGGCATGCAACGAGATTAAAATGGCAACTCGTAGGTAATTATGGAGGCTATTGCAACCACAGATACGTGTATTTAGCACCATTTCATGTGTGTTCCTGGTTATGATAATGATACTAATGTGCTTGATCGTTCCCCACTTGTCGTTAACTGGATGCGCGGTCACGCTATTAACCACGAATTTGTCGTGGGTGTACAAGACATTAAGTCGTGCTTGCTTACTGATTGAATTTATCCTGAATGGTCTGCATTTGTGAAGCCGATTAGCCAATCTTGTAACCGGAAAGAGAGGATTTTTGCAAAAGAGCAAGATGCAGCTCGTCAAGATGTAAATCGATGATTTGGTGTGCCCGAGGGCCGCGTTGTCCTGCCGTCATATCCGTGTCGATGATGGGAGGAAGCCAGGATAAAATGTATGGAAGGCTACTATTATCTTGCACAACATGCTCATTGAACGTAGTGGTGAGGACGACAACGAAGCGACGGTGTCGAAAGGATTGAGGAAGTGCATTCAGCGGCTCATGACGAGCTTGCTTTTGATACTTTGCTGATGAAAATACCAGCAATCCGAACTGAGGTAAACACTCTAAGATTCTGCGGGCGCTGGTTGAAAACTTGTGGCAATGCAAATTACGTGACGCTAGTGGGTAAGTTGCTCAAGCCAAGCAAGAAGTAAGATCTAATTGTACGCAGCGTCTGGATCAGTATCACCGCCTTCATTGCATTAATTGGCATGTCCACATCCTTCTCGAGCGAGTTCCAGTACAACTGCTAGACGTAGGCGAAGATATTCCAGTGCGCCGGGCTCTAAACCATCAAGGGGAGCTGCAAAAAATCACCAAATTGGTTGATTTGTCCATTGCCTGTGCACGTTTTTAGAGGCTGCTGCTATTCGAGCGGTGGAAGACGGCATCCGTTTGTTTTGCTCGTTGGCTTTTTGACCAATGTTGCAGCGGCCTTTGTAGCCTTGTTCTTCTGAGGTCACTTATTCTCTATAGTGCTCGCCCCTGCGCCGCAGCGTCTGCTCCCATTTTGCCAGCAGTACGAAAGTACTACCAATTAGGCTCAGTAGACAGCACCCGCCAGTAGTGCAAGAACTTGCAGTTCTTGTAGTCGTGTACACCCTTCATCAGTGGGTGTCCTTGTAGTACTTCAGCGCGTGCTCGAGCTCATCATCTGCGTTGATACCAGATTTATTCAGGTCCCGAATCACAGCTACAGCCCTGCAGACCTTTGTGACATCACGCAGAATGATACTCCACTTGCAGTCCAGAGAACGCTGGGGGCGTTCATCAGCAGCTTCCCCGTTGCTACATTGAAGTGATCCGTCAAGTCCTTTCAGAATGTCGTTGAGCTCTGGCTCGTTCCCTCCGCCTAATTCTTGCTGATATGCAGATAGAAGCGACACAGCTGAATATCTACGTCCGCAGTGAAGTTCTTCCATTTCTTCTAGCCCCCTCCCTGTGTGAGAACGGCGACAAGAAATGCCTGTCCTGGTGGTGATAGATATCTTTGTGGCACCTCTACAAATCGGAGAGGGCTTTTCAAATCGGGTCGAATTTTGAGTGACATCGCCAAAGTATACGTGCTTGACACATTCTGTGACAGTTTTTACGGCACTCAAAAAAGCATGATTGGCTCCATTCCAAGCGAACAAAAGTGATTCAACTACTTTAGTAAGACCAAACTTGTATTTTGTGAGCCAGCGTAAGACAGATGTCGCATTATTTCTCAGCAAAACTTTTGACGAGAACTTAAAACACTTAGTTTTAGTATGGTGCAGCGCGCAATGAGTTGCGACGAGAACCCGTAGCCCGGTCGTCTTACGCCCAAAATCGGTATCTAATTGGTTTAAATTCCCACAAGCCACGCTGAAGCGATCATGGCGACCGTCCGTCATGGCCTGTGGAAACAGGGCGAGAGCTACGCTCTGTTTCTTAGCATACACAGTATGCGCGTATTTCTAAAGCAAATACTTAACAATTTAGATCAAAAACAGAAAACTGAATTGAATGGCAGCCCGCCGCGTGGCGGGCTGGCCTTATCTTTACGCTAAACCCTTTAAGATGATATCTAATTGCAAGGGTGAGAGCATGGTTGGCTCTCACGCATTTGCATGAAATGCATGCACATGATTGGTTGAAATGTGGTCCTTTCAACCAATAGCGGTGCGTTGAGCGCCCGTCAATGATAGTTACATTGACGGCTCGTAATGTTGGATGCTAGTGTGTGTCCCACACACACTAGTGGGTTTGCGTGTATTAGTGTACCCCGGGTACACTATCCTGTGTAGCCCCGCTATACCACCCCCTCTCAAAGTGCGAGTATCGCATTCGGGAGGTAACGGTGACCACCATCTCTTCTGTGGTCACTTTCCGTCTTCTTCGTTTAACGGAGAAGACACTTACGCTCATTTCGCAATGAGCGCGTCAAGTCCCGAGTCCCCGGGAGCCCTAAGGCTCCCGAAATTCCCAAGACCTCCACACCCGGTGGGGATTCCCCATCGGGTGGCAAGACACTGTCAGTGCGTGAATATCACGCACTATAATTGGAGAGAGAGCGCTCTCGTGAGCGTGAGAGCGCTAAGCAAGTCGGCGCTATCGTCGCCAAGGCAACCCGTCCCATCGGGGCGGGTGAATCGACTGTCGCGCAGCCTGCGAAGGCTGCGCGCACCACGTCCCCTGGACGTGGTGGTGATGAGGAAGACCCTGGCCTCATTGTCGATTACGACAGTGATTCTTTGGCGGACGAAGAGGAGCACCCTTCGCCCGTGAGGGACAAGCCTGCTGTGAGCAAGCTTCTTCGCGATAGTCCGTCGCCGGGCTCTCGTCGTCAACGTGAGGACTCACCAGAAGATGGCGAGGTCGTGCACGCTAAGCGTGCACGGTCTGAGAGCAGTGGACCCGCGGAAACTCCATCCGCGGGTGTTTCTCCTTCCGCCCAGGCATCCTTGCCTGTTGGGCAGAGCGGCTCAGTCTCAGGGAGCTGAGCCGTGGAAGTTATCATCGGAGCGCATTCATCGCCTCCGATGGTCCGACGAAGGCGGCCAGGGCACACCTTGTGCTCTCTTCCAAGTCGATACCATCAAAGATGATGATATCGTAGAGGCGCTCGGCTTCGCGGCCGGCTCCGATGAGCGTCGCAACTACTATGCGACGCTGTACCTTGCTCTTCGCTATTTCAAGGGCGTGCGCCATAGCGCTAAGAGCAAGGTCTCTGAGACAGTCGCACTGACTCAGGGCTGGAACCAGTTCGTTATGAACTGGAACAGTGATGCTGCTGCTTTCCGAAAGCGTCTCGAAAGCATGCGTGAGCGCTATTATAAACATAATAGCGCTGGGAAGGCTACCCGCTTGCACGAACTCAGTGCAAGCGCTGGTATACCTTGTGCCGTTCCTCGTGGAGAACGGTGTCCAGTCCGTCCCCCCAACGCGGACAGACTGCGTGAGAACGAAGTCGATGGGTACTCGACGATACGAGTACCCAGTGAAGTCCGAGACTGGCGCTTTACTGTCTTCCCGGATGCCGGGAAGAGAGCACCCCGCCTGATCCCGTTACGCGTCTACCCGTCCCCGGGGCGTGGGGTGGTACACTGTCCAGCCGAGACCTAGTCTCGGCTCGGGCGGAGGTGGTGGCGGTCTTCGTACGCCATCACCATTTCCGGAATATCCCTCACGAGGATATTCCGCGGTTCCCACGAGTCGTGTTGGGGAGGGTATCCTCTCCAACGACATCGAAAACGACGCTGACCTTGGTCAGTGGCTCCTGGTGAGCTACAATTCGCTCGACAATCCAGCGAATTGAGCCGTCGGCAGCCCGCAAAGGTGCCGGCGGAGGGGGAAAAACCTCGTCGCTTTGATCAGCCGCTTGAGGCTGATCAGACCTTCCAGCAACTGGCGGCTGACTATGCTGCCTTCCGCCGTGAGGCTTGAAGACGATCGCTGAGCAAAGTCAGCTGATCTCGAACCTCTCAAGGTGAGTGTCCGCGTCCCGCGAGACAGCGGATGACGCGCTGTCTCGAGTCGAGGACGTCGAGAGGAAGTTTGCGAAGCTCGTTGAGAGCGTTCGCATGCGTCGCTCGCGCTCTGCGCGCGAGCGCGACGAAGGTGACGAGTCGTAGCTCGACCATCACGCTTCTTCGTGCCCATGTTGGATGAGCGCGCGGGCGTATCATGCTCATGATACGCCTTCAGTCGCCCGACATAGAACGTCGGGTGCAGTCTCATGCTGGTTGGTATGTCCAGCGTGTAGGCTGTGCCTTGGCGATGCAAGACACGAAGGGGCCGATGAAGCGTGGAGCAAGCTTGCTTGCTCCAAAGTCCGAGACTGCATGTCTAGCCAAGTTTTGCGTAGACAGTAAAACTAATGAATTCGTTTTGAACTCACTAATGTTGTTGCGTGACTTCAGCGTTCATCTTCTGTCGGTCGACAGAAGATGCAATAGCATCACGAACAAACCGCATGACGGCTTGTCGATTCTGCACGAAGTCTTTCGCATCGACATTGGTCGTGTCGACCAATGCGTCCTTGTCCGCTATCGTGCCCTGCACGATGCGCTCGTCATCTTGAGAATCCACATGGGGTGTGGACACGTACTTGGTCGCAGCAGTGACGTCGCCCTGCGTCGTCACTGTATCATTTTGTTTCCGGTGTTCGACTCCGAGTCGAACACGTCATCTTGCGTCACGTCTGCTCCCGGAGCAGGCGTGGGACGGGTCGTCGCTTGTCCTTTCGCTCCCGGAGCGAAAGGTGCTTGGTCTCTTCCTTCGCTCCCAGAGCGAAGGGTACTTGGTCGTCTTCTTCGCTCCCGGAGCGAAAGGTACTTCGTCGTTGCTTGTAACTTCCGTGCCCGGCACGGAAGTGTTTCGAAAGCGCCTGCACCCGGTGCAGACGCAAAGCGTACTTCTTCTGGCGCGTGGCACTACGTGTCACGGCGTTCAAATTTTCCTGTGGGCGTGGCTCGCTCACAGATCCTCCCCACTCAAGGGAGCTGTCACCCCGCCAAGCATGGCAGGTACTCGTGGATGCCGCGTGGCATTCA